>JAOTRH010009678.1:0-23314 GCA_034768845.1 Heliamphora exappendiculata
GTTCTTTATTCATTACATCTCATTTATTGTAATCAAGGGTGAGTCACCCTGTTAGCCTTTGAGTGAGTGAGTGAAACCCATCAAAGAAGAGTTCAAGAGAGATTAGAAGAAAATAGGGGCTTATTTTTTTATAGGATCTTCTTGAAGCTGTAACAAGCTTGTGAATGTGCCCATAAACATTCAGATAGCTCAAGTGAAATCTTGAAACTTGTAAAGGCTTGAAATACGCTCGGAAGTATTCTGAATAGTGGAAATACTCAAGGGAGATCTTGAAGAGTGGATGTAGGCTAGGATAAAACTGAACCACTATAAATCCTTGGTGTCTGGTTCTATTTCTCTATCCTTCATCTTTTAATATTTGCGTTGATTATATACTTGCATACCTTGTTTTATTGCAATATTAAAAGATTTCTGAAAAAGGTTTTAAATTTCCTTTTTTAAGAAAAGACCCAATTCACCCCCCTCTTGGGTTGCCTAGATCTAACATAAACTATTTTTGTAACACCGGGGACGCACCCATGGTGTACAAACCAAAATCATTTCTAACATCGGGGATGCACCCACGGTGTACAAGCCAAAATATTTTCGAAAATGACAACCAGGGACGCCCTAGACTTAGAACCAAGAAGAATATTCTCAACACAGCCCATCCCAACAACGGTTTGCACAGATGGACTCCAACATGTCAGGATGAAAATGACAATATTCATAATGTGTAATATGGATCTCAAGTGCGACTATTTATAGCATAACGTCAACTAGCATGGCACGATTCATGGTATAATGCGCAAACCAAAGAGTACAAGTATGTGAAGCACAAACTACAGTTCTCAAGATATGATTCAAATATGATAACGTGGGTTCTAAATCTTCATACATTCACTTAGAAACATTAATCAACTAATTCAAATAAGTCATCATACAGAAACTCGGGTCTCATGGCAAAGGTTGCTCGAATCACACTTAACAACTCTTAGAGATGAAACCAAGTATTAAATTAAAAGGGGCGAAAAAGTTTTCGGCTATCTAGACCTGGAATTAAGTTATGATTTTTAAACACCAATTAGATAAAAATATTTTCTACAACTCTCATATTTAACACCAATACCAAATCTTAAGGCAAATGGGTGAACATTTTATCCTAAGCAAAAAAGGTTCAGCACTTTCTCTAGATTTAACCCACAATTATGCTTCTGTTTCTCTCGGTTTTGGGGTATGAAGTCCAAATGAGCCCATTTTTTAGTATGTTTTAGTTTAAAATTTTTTCTACATGTTTCATGTTTAGAGCTAAGGATAGTTGTTTGAAACAATATAGACTCTTTGGCTATTTTAAAAAGTAGGTTCTGTCAGTTGCCAAAACTCAGCAGAGCCGATTTTGGACAGAGGGTTTGAAACAGTTTTGGGGTATCATCCTGAGGCTTTAAGGTCTGATGTTTGGGAAGAAAATACATCAATATGTTACCTACAATGTCCATGTAGACCACTTTTGTAATAGATGACTAAAAATAGGTATTTTGGGCTATATAAAAATATGTGGCAGAATGTTTCTCGGGGACTAAAAATCAATAGAGATTTTCAAAGGGGTTTTGACCTATCAAGACTCAATATTTTGTTCTCATTTTTGGTGGGTATATGGACATACATGTTATCTACAACTTTAATGTTTTGACTAAACTTCGGATCATATTCTAAATTAGGGTTTCTAAATCAGTAGTGTTGACTGGTCATAAAATGACACATTTTGGTAAAATTGTAATATCTTGAGTTCTGGTTATGAAAATGAGTTGAAACCAACTTTGGATGATAGATAACACAAAAAAATAACTCTGGTCATAAATTTCATGCATACATCAATTTTTGTACATTGAGTTATGGTATTTTAAATCTCAGGCCAGAAACATCAAAGTCCTTAAAAATCAAGCCTCTTAGGGTTTAGGTATTCTACTGGTGTCATGCCATGTTTTTGTTTCATTCTTTGCATGCTTGTGATTTTAACTTTAATATCAAGATTTCAGCACACTTATAGATCATCAAACTCAAAAGTAACCACATACAACAACATCTCATATCATTCACAAACATAACAGCCCCTATTTTCTAACTACAATGCCTTTTCGGTTTGATTTCGGTTCTTGGTTTTTAAGGGGCTTAAAGGGATGTGTTGGGGGATATTTTGAAGAATATTAGATACAAGATTTAGAGATTTTACTTACTTATTTTGAGAGATCAAAGAATGGTGAAGGATGCATTTGGAGTTAGCTTTCGAATACTCCTTGGTTTCTTCATTTTTCTTCTTTCTTCTTCCTCAAACTCATGGAATACGTCAAGAACAATTGAGGGCCTAGTCCCTCACTCTCTTGCACGAAATTTTGAAGGGGAGAAGTGGTGTTTGGGCTTAGTTTAAATAGGAAAAGGCTAGGGGACAAGGGGAGACAAAAAGTACATATGAAGCTTCCTTTTTCTTCATTTCAATTAATGTGATTTGGATTTGATTTAAGTTGATTTGATTCTTGGAGGCTAGAATTCAGATTTAGGGAAGCTAAATGTATCTAGGTGGCTGTTTGGGGGAAAAAAATCTGATCCCCCATCAATCAAGGGGTTTGCCTCAGTTTTCGTGCCCTTATTGTGCAAGAAATGCATTAAAAGTTAATTTGATGTATCTTTTTGGTGTCTTTTCCTACTGAGACTTATTATTTTAATATGTTTATGGGAAATATAGTATTTTCATGTATTATCATAGTTTTCATAACAATTGATTAAATAGATGTAATTTTTTAAGTCAAATTAAGCTGTTTTGGCAATATATGATTTTTGACTTATTTTGTTGTGTATGAACTTTAATAATGATTTATTTGCTTTTGCTGACTTATAACACTATATTATTAGGTATATTACTTGTTCAATAAGTATGGGATCATCATAATGTTTCATTTAATACATTTCTCATCATTTTAAGCTAAAAATAAAGCAAAAAGTCACTTTTTGGCACATTTCCCAAGGCAATCGGCCACTAAGGGGTATTTTTGATGTTATTTTGTCTTTACCACTTAATTGTACTTAAATCCTTGATTTAGGGTAGCCATATGTCAAAATTTAAATTTTTAAGACTTTTTGCTGTACTAGGGGCAAAACGGTCATTTTACCCTATTTATGAGAATTTTTTATTTTCAATTCATTATTTTATGATATTTACTTCATTTAGAATGTTAGGAGATTTTCCAGGTACTAGGGTTTTATTGCCTGTGTTTTGGACCTTTTTAGGGTTTCCGGGCCAAACTTAGGGTTTTCGGTTCGAGTTAGAGTTTTGAACCTCTTCCGTATTCTATGGCCTTGTGGACTATCCATCACTATTACTAGGGTCCGAGTAGGGTCATTACACGGGTTGTTACTAACTAGGTTATTACAACTAGGGTTTGTACCGTGTCGTTACAAACTACCCCCCTTTAAACAAATTTCATCCCTGAAATTTTGCCATGTACTTCACCGTTTTAAGGATGATTTACTAACATTATGCCTTCTCGTTTCTCAAATTATATCTTTGATTACTTGAGTTGTTCTTTATTGCGGGTGTGGATAAGGTCGAGGCCATATGTTTAGTACTTAGCGTAAAGGTTTTCTTACCCCACTGAACACTTTAAACTAATTATTACCAAATCTTCAAGAATCATATCACATAACCAGCTAGCCCCAACAAGATTCGTATCTCTGTCACGTTAGTTAGCCTCTTCCCATTAATTGTTTCTTCTACTTCTGTTCGGTCCATTTGAATTTCTTCTCCAGATATAACATAACCTAAAAACATCACTCGGTCCAACTAAAACTCACACTTACCAAGGTTTATATATAACTTGTACTTTCTTAGGATCTATAAAGAATCTTCAAGTGTTCCTTGTGTTCCTCTTCATTCGGAGAATATAACCGAATATCGCTTATCAACACAATTGCAATTTGGTCTAGCAAGCTTCTGAATACCCGATCCATCAGGTCCATAAACACAACAAGTAAATTTATTAACCCGAAAGGCATCACCGCAATTTCATAATGCTCGTAGCGAGTCCTAAAGGCAGTCTTGGGTATATCTGACTCCCGCACTTTCAATTTATGATATCACGACCCCTGTCTATCCTTGAGAATACGTTGGCTCCAAAACACAACTTACATTGAGTACGACTTCCACAAGCGATCATATGTCTCTAAACTAGCCTACCACCGAATCTGATTTCAAACATTCTCTACTTTTGTCTGGAAAGACTGTCACTCTACCGAAAACCAGCTCATTACCATATTCAATTGTACATTGAAGACTACTTCCCGATCGACTAACGACTATTAACTCGAAACCACATCACCACCTTGTGTTGGACTACTCTGGCCTTACGACCATTAAGATTGCTACCACCACTTGAACCTAATGAGTCACTAGGGCTAAACATACCACACAGATTAAACACTCTATAGGTATATTCTTACCTATATGAATCCAACCACAACCTTGTCATATATTTTCTTCACGTACGTACTATCCACTCTACAATCCTTTAACTGAACAGTATTAACTCCTGATTCTTAAATCTCTTATCATCATCACTCAATCCCTTCACACACTTTCTGCCACACAATCAAACCAAGAACCATTTTCGCATTTTAATTATTTCATCTTACCCACATTCTACGAAGACACTCGATTCACTCAAAGCTAATTACAAAAATCACACCCATAAATTCGTATAATTTTACTTACGCTTCCACTCTTTTCATCCAAACACTTATTCCTCCCACGTACTTACATTAGGTTGCTACGCAACTCTACCGAAAACAAATAGAATTTTATCACCTTTCAATTTCTCATACATAGAGTCCATACGTTTCCATAAAAAAATTCCTTCTCTATACCAGCAACATCTACTCACCAATCTAAACAAACTTGCTCTAATAGGTCACATAATAAAATGTTTTCAAAAACAACTTCCTTGCGATTCACATCGATACCATAACAACAACCGAATACCACTCCATAAGAGCTACACAGTCTAGACACCGAACGAATACAAATCGATACTTCAAGAATCTACCATGTGAACAACTTGGTATGTCTAAAATGCGCACTCCACCCTTCAAACAATCTTTAGCATCAATGGGACTCGTTGTTTCCACAAACTCCTTAGCACCCAAACCCTTGAAGCGTTCAATTAAAGAGTTATCGGTCTTTCGAGGTGATCTTGATAATCCTGAGGGCAAAGTCTGTAATCACATGCTTTTAATTTCTCTCTAGTCTTTCTAAAGGTTGCTCCGTTCCTCGTGGCCTCTACCGTATGTTCTTGACGTACTAGAATGTTGAGTTTGAATGTCTCTTCCAATAACTGGATTATTTTTCTCAAGCGGTTGGTCATTCTAGGGTAAAACGAATGTGATATAAGATATGGTTGTGGTAACTACCTAGTCATGTGATCCATTGTGACTTGGTAGTTAATTCTTTATCAGGCTCCAAACGTTCATTGTTGTGATCAAGACCCTTTGTTCTTTGGTAGTGATGGCAAAAATTCAGACTCTAACACTTCAGTGGGAGGGCTGGCATGACTATCGATGTATATAAACGTACTTCTTTTGCTAGCATACTAAAGTTATCATGAGTTTGAGGCTATTTCTCATTTTTACTATCGGTATGAATCTTTTGCTTCTCGATTTATCAGATGGGTGGGTCAACTATGAACTAGTCTGGAAAAGTTTGAATTGTACTATATGGTGGTGTCGCGAATCCTTTAGTGTGAAGTTGTCGTTTCAAACTTTGGATTGTAGACGGCCTAGTTCTTATTTGTCGGGACCTTTGAAAAGATACAGTTAGTTGAATAAGCCCTTACTTAACTATTGTTTCAAACAGGAGTCTCGATCTTTAAAACTTTGTTAAACGCGGATGTTGACAGATATTTTAAGCCATGATATCATGAAGAAATCTGCTTCATGCTTGAAGAGGTGTTAAGAGATTTTCGTACATCATCTCAGTTTCCCATGAAAGCGCTAAGCCTTAATGACGTAATATCCTGACGATCGTTGTTACTCATAGTTCTATGGGGCAAGGTTTTGAAGGTCGACGATCAAAAGCATGTGCGGGGTTAGAACATCTTAGGGTAGAACCCAGGTGGTTCAAAGATAGGTTGGATGAGGTTAAATGGTCACGGTTAAGATAATTACTATTGACACAAATTGAGTGGTCATTTGGGGTTCAATTGTAGGAGAAACAAGAAAAGGATAATGAACCATACTTTAAACAAGTGTCTCCAGAACTAATCAAGTACAATTAAGTTATGATAAAAGAGATGTCAAAAGGGACAGCCTAACTAGATACTTTGCCCTGAAGTTACGTCGGCCTAACGTACTTCAATTCAAGCATCCAAGTCGACTTCCCAGGTTGGGATTTCAAGAGTGTACAAAGAATTCACAAAATCACTGCAACATACTATGGTTTTAGAATTAAGAGAAGTGAACGATGGCGAAAATTTTTATCAATGTCGAATGTTTGGAACATGTATTTAACAAATAATTGATATCGAGTTCTACAAGAGAATAGTTAGTTCAAGGATGATGACTTGAATCGGAGGAGAATCAAATGCAAATACTGGTCATCATCAAGGCACGAAAACTTGAGGACATGGGCACTTTCTAGGATTGAATTTCTAATAGGGTTATCAACAAGACTTGGGTGCATAAGGGATACCGACGAACGACACTTGATGGTACCATTGAGAACTGATGATATAAGAAAGAAGGACATACAAAAGAATTTCAAAATGTTGACACCAAGGTTTGGGGTAAACGAGAAAAGAATTCATAAGGATGAAGTTGCAGGGTTCTAACGGTGTCTCTCGAGGTGACATCTAAAGCTTCTCCTGGTGCATACTCCTATCTACCCCCTTAAAATAAAATAACTCGTTGCATGAATTTCCAATCTTCGATCTCGATGCTCGTACCCGTCCTTCGCATATAGATTCCTTGCTGCTTGCGATCCTGGTAACGTCCTAACATGGCTTACTACAAGACTCAAGCGTAGAAGATTTTAGTTCTTATAATGTATAGATGATCATTATTAGTAATACAACGCCTCCTACAGAGCTTCAACGTGACAGAATGCATAATTTCCCATAACGTAAGGCCTGAAGGTTCACTAAACCTAAGCTCTTATACCAACTGTGATGCCCCGTCCTTCGGACACGTTGGGACATATATAAATATAAATAAAGAGATATTCTAGCTACTCATTCATATTTACATACGTTAGTTATTACATCATAAACGAGTTCTGAACCATTCAAAAGTACATAAGTATTACAGTTCCACCAAGAAATTTTAACAATTACACTAAATACGAGAAATCTGAATATATAAACGAAAGCAGAAGCTTCAACTCCTTAGAATGCACTAGCTGGATTCGTGTGCTCTTGGGACTCACCCTGTTCTTCAAACTCTTCTTCTCCCTTTAAGATGACTTCCTCCAAGAACTACTCATCACCTGTGACACGAATGCGATGAGCTAAGGCCCAGAAGCAAAACACTCTAACCTTCTAACTAATCTCACAGCACAAAATTCACCGCAAAACATACCATATAACACCCAGTACAGTTTATAATCAAGGAGGTTGACAAATTTATGACAGGATAGTAGATTAGTCAATAAACATGCGTGTATGAAATGCAGATGCCCAACTTAACATGCACCCAGATAAGAACAGGTATTCCACGTCGGGAACCACCAGATTAGACTTAATCGGACTTGATCACCAAAGCCATCATCGCGCCTCGTTGCGAATAATAACTACATCGCCTGGCTTCATGCCACAGCTGTTTTATTCAGTGGCAACGGCGTGGGGTCTGCGCCCTACTCCAGGCTAACAATATCCAATAAACCATTTCCTACACCGGGGATGCACCCAGGGTGTATAAATCAAATCTGTATCACTGGGGACGCACCTAGGGTGTACAAGGGGAATTCATCCCAAGCAGTTTGTCCCACCTTAAGACTCGTGATGCTTTCGCCGGTGTCAACTCTAAGTCTAAGAGATTTTAAGAAACGTTCACATTATACAAAGTACCAAGATGAGAGATTTAGGACAGCCATAATTGGGCTCTCTCCGACTTACTACCGCAGTAGAATTAGGTCAACCGAATTCGGCTTTCTCTGACTTACTCAATGTCCAAGTTATCGAAATCAGAATGCTAGCGACGAACCCATGGTGCCCAACCATATTTATAAACTATTTCTGTAACACCAGGGACGCTCCCAATGTGTACAAACAAAAATTATTTTCAACACCGAGGATGCACCCAGGGTGTACAAGCCAAAACATTTTAAAAAATGGCAATCAGGAACGCCCTAGACTTAAAACCAAGAAGAATATTCTCAACACAGCCCATCCCAACAATTTTTTGCACAGATGGACTCCAACATGTTAGGATGCAAATGACAATGCTCATAATGTGTAATATGGATCTCAAGTGCGACTATTTATAGCATGACGTCAACTAGCATGGCAAGATTCATGCTATAACGCGCAAAACATAAAGTGCAAGTATGTGAAGCACAAACTACAATTCTCAATATATGATTCAAATATGATAACATGGGTTCTAAATCTTCATACGTTCACTTAGAAACATTAATCGACTAATTCAAATAAGTCATCATACAGAAACTCGGGTCTCATGGCAAATGGTACTCGAATCACACTTAACAACTTTTAGGGCTAAAACCAAGTATTAAATTAAAAGGGGCGACAACATTTTGGGGTATCTAGACCTAGAATTATGCTATAATTTTTAAACACCAATTAGATAAAAATATTTCCTACAACTCTCATGTTTAACACCAAGACCAAATTCTAAGGCAAATGGGTAAACATTTTATCCGAAGTAAAAACGATTCAGCACTTTCTCTAGAATTTTTCCAAAATTATGCTTATGTTTCTCTCGGTTTTGGGGTATCAAATGAAGCTCAAATGAGCCCATTGTTTAGTATGTTTTATTTTAATAAGTTTCCTACAAGTTTCATGTTTAGATAAGGGTAGTTGTTTGAAACAAATTAGACTTTTTGGCCATTTTAAAAAGTAGGTACTGTCAGCCCCCTAAAACTCAGCAGAGCTAACTTTGGACAGAGGATTTGAAAGGGTTTTGGGGTATTATCCCGAGGATTTAAGGTCTGATTTTTGGGAAGATAATACATCAATGTGTTACCTACAATGTCCATGTAGACCAATTTTGTAATAGACAACTAAAAATAGGTATTTTGGGCTATATAAAAATATGTGGCATAATGTTTCTCGGGGACTGAAAATCAATAGAGACTTTCAAAGGGGTTTTGACCTATCAAGACTCAATATTTTGTTCTCATTTTTGGTGGGCATATGTATATACATGTTATCTAAAACTTTAATGTTTTGACTAAAGTTCGGATCATACTCTAAACTAGGGTTTCCAAATCCGTAGGGTTGACTGGTCAGAAAATGACACACTTTGGTAAAATTGTAATATCTTGAGTTCTGGTTATGAAAATGAGTTGAAACCAACTTTGGATGATAGATAACACAACAAAATAACTCTGGACATACAATTATTTCTTAGATCAATTTTCTAGATTGAGTTATGGTATTTCAAATCTCAGGGAAGAAACATCAAAGTCCTTAAAAATGAAGCCTCTTAATGTTTAGGTCTTCTACTTGTGCATGTCATGTTTGTTCCATTTTTTTGCATGCTTGTGATTTTAACTTTAATATCAAGGCTCCAAAACACGTAGAGATCATCAAACTCAAAAGTAACCACATACAACAACATCTCATATCATTCACAAACATAACAGCTCCTATTTTCTAACTACAACGCCTTTTCGATTTGATTTTGGTTCTTGGTTTTTAAGGGGCTTAAATTGATGTATTGGGAGATATTTTGAGGAATATTAGATACAAGATTTAGAGGTTTTACTTGCTTATTTTGAGAGATTAAAGAATGGTGGAGGATGGGTTTGGACTTAGCTTTCGAAAACTCCTCGGTTTCTTCCTTTTTCTTCTTTCTTCTTCCTCAAACTCAAGGAATACCTCAAGAACAATTGAAGGTCTGGTCCCTCACTCTCTTGCACGAAATTTTGAAGGGGAGAAGAGATTTTTGGGCTTAGTTTAAATAGGCAAAGACTAGGGGACAAGGGGAGACAAAAAGTACACAAGAAGCTTACCTTTTTTTCATTTCAATTAATGTAATTTGAATTTGATTTAAGCTGATTTGATTCTTGGAGGCTAAAATTCAGATTCAGGGAAGATAAATGTAGCTAAGTAGCTGTTTAGGGGGAAAAAATCTGATCTCCCATCAATCAAGGGATTTTCCTCGATTTTTGTGCCCCTATTGTGCAAGAAAATGCATTAAAAGTTAATTTGATGTATTTTTTTGGTGTCTTTTCTTACTGAGATTTATTATTTTAGTATGTTTATGAGAAATATAGTATTTTCATGTATTCTCATAACTTTCATAGTAATTGATTAAATAGATGTAGTCTTTTAAGTCAAATTAAGCTGTTTTGGCAATATATGACTTTTGACTTATTTTGTTGTGTATGAACTTTAATAATAATTTATTTACTTTTTTTGACTTATAACACTATATTATTAGGTATATTACTTATTCAACAAGTATGGGATCATCATAATGTTTCATTTAATACATTTCTCATCATTTTAAGCTAAAAATAAAGCAAAAGGTCACTTTTTTCCACATTTCCCAAGGTGGTCGGCCACTAAGGGGTATTTTTGGCATGTTGATGTTATTTTTTTTACCACTTAATTGTACTTAAATCCTTAATTTAGGGTATCCATATGTTAAAATTTGAATTTTTAAGACTCTTTGTTGTATTAGGGGCAAAACGGCCATTTTACCCTTTTATGAGAATTTTTGATTTTTATTTTATTATTTTATGATATTTACTTCATTTAGAATGTTAGGAGATTCTCTGGGTACTATGGTTTTATTGCCTGTGTTTTGGACCTTTTTAAGATTTTTAGGCCGGACTTAAAGTTTTCGGTTCGAGTTAGGGTTTTGAACTTCTGCCGTATTCTATGACCTCGTGGACTATCTATCACTAATACTAGGGTCCGAGTAGGGTCATTGCATCGGTTGTTACTAACCAGGTTATTACAACTAGGGTCTGTACCGGGTCGTTACAGATAGAGCTACTCGGTATGCCACAGCTTGAACTCCCATTGAGTTAAATAACTTCTTAATGGCCCTCATCCACTTTTTAGATTTCCTTGGTTTTACACCTCCCCTAAATGTTGGAGCTCGCTGCCCACCCAGCTCCGATAACAACCACGCTCTGTCACGTACATGTGGACGATTAATACTAGCTGCAAGCTCTCGTAAAACCTGGGCTAATCCCGGTGCTTCGTTATCTATCGGCCTGTTAGCTTGTCAGTTGTTCGGTCGTCTACCAGCCATCCTAGAATAAAAGAAAAGGGGAGAGTGTTATGGTTTTGAGGAGTATTTCGATATTTATAATTTTTTTATGTTTTGGGATCTTATGGAGATGTTGATAACAAACACTTACATTTCATATTGTTCAAATTCAAACATAAAACTGATACAAGGTTTCAAAGGTTCACAAAACATGCATACAACATTCGAACGAAAGATAAGACATAACGCTTAACATGCTAAAGCCTGACTAGAACATGTGCAGGTGGAAATAACGAACGCCTATCTCACGCTCCCAAGTTGCCTCGTAGATCCCGTAACAGCGTCACTGCACCTTGACACGCCAGACGCTAGCTGATCCATCGTGATTCCTATTGGTTATCGCCACTAATATCTTCTTGTACGTCTCCGGGTCATGATGATCGATGATTCCTCTCTTGTCTCTCGACCTCTGGTTCTACAGCCATCTTACGTCTAACATATCTCGAAGTCGTTCTTTGAATCTGGGTAGTACCTCTAGATGGAACATAGTCGCATCATTTCTCTCTAAAACTCTCAGCGGTCCCATGTATTGAGGGAAAAATTCGGGCTTTCTCCAATTTCACATCCTCTTAGGGAAGACTTTGGCATAAACTCGTTCTCCTACGCGATAATCCTTACGATAGTCTTGACGACTCTGGTTTATAGCTGCATTTGCGACTTCATCTTTATCTGATTCCGACGGTGGTGCCTCTAGCGGATCGCAAAGAATAGAGATCTCTCCTGCTTCCTCATCGGGTATCTCTTCTGGATTTGAGTCTTCTGATTCTGGTGCAGTCCATGGTTCCTCTTCAGTTTTCAGACCATATGTCATCCCAAGAAAGAGAAGACCGGCGGGAAAAACTTAAGCTAAAGACTTTAAGTTGTTAGAATTATAACTAATAAAATAAATAATATAAACACTCTACAAAGCTTCTACGCTACATAACTCGTAGTTTTCATAACACAAGGCCTAAAGGTTTACTAAACCTAGGCTCTAATACTAACTGTAATGCCCCGCCTTCCGAGTACGTCGGGACATACATAAGTATAAGTATAGGGAAAATTCTAGCCATTCATTCATAGTTACATATAGTAAATATTACATCATTGAGAGTTTTAAGCTGATCACAGGTACATAATGTTTACAGTTTCACAAATGGTTTACAAAAATTACAATATGTGTCGGAAAACCGAATCAAAAGAACAAAAAGAAAGACTTGAATCCTCATCAAGCATTGTCGGGATCCTCTTGCTCTTGGAACTCACCCTGGTAATTGTAATGTTCTTCTCCTTCAGTGACCTCCTATTCAAAGATATCCTCTTCCTCACCTGTGACACGAATGCTATGAGCTAAAGCACATAAAAAAATACTTCAAACTCCCCAACCAATCTCACGACACAAATTCACCACAACATATTTCATACAACACTTAAAGAATTTATATATCACAGAGACAAGTAAGTCTGAAAGATGTAACTTGGTAGGCAAGTAAATATGAAGCGTCCATTTATGAAAGGAATGTGATGATAAATTCAATGCAAGTACCCAACCTAACCATACTCCACAACCCATGCAACCAAACAAGGAAATTCAATGCTGGAAATTCAAAAGTAAACTTTATTGGATAAATTGAACACTTAGCCATCAATTGAGCCTCGTTGTGAATAATAACTGCGTCGCTGGGCTTCATGCCCATACTGTTATATTTAATCACAACGATTCGGGGTGGGGACCGGTGCAATGCGACTGTGTTACCAAATGCGATCGGGACCGGTGCAAATTCGACTGTGTACCCATTGCACCCACCTTAAGAGTTGTGATGTTATTGCCTACTGTCTACTCGAAGTCTAAGGTACCAACATCAAAATGCTAGCGACGAACCCATGGTGCCTAACAACTTTTATGACAAATAATTTTCCAAACACCAGAGATGCACCTAGGATATTCACAAGAAATACATCTCAAAACAATTATAAACAGGTAACCAGGGGCGCCCTAGACTCAAAACCAATGAATGATAATTCCAACTTATCCCAACCCTCAAAGGTACATTTAGAAGGGATTCCAATATGCCATGACGAAGTTATGACAATGTCCATGATGGTACAATATGCATCTCATAGTACAACTACTTATAGCATAACAATGAATTAAGCATGGCATAGTACAAAGTACAAGTCTTTAAAGCATTTAGTACAACTATATGAAGCATACAATCTAATTCTCAAAACATCGTTCTAATTTCATGGCATGGTCATTAATCATTATATAATCACTCTAATTCATTATACACCCAATTTAAATCAACTAAAACATATAATTCAAGTCTCACAACAAGGCATGTTCAAACACACACTCAACAACTTAAAGGCCAACTTTCAAGTATTAACTTAGAAAGGACAGCAGTATTTGAGGTACTTAGACTTGGAGTTAAATTCTAATTTTTGGTCACAACGTAGATACAAATATTATCTATAACTATTTTGTTTAACACTAAGGCCCAATTCTAAGGTAACTAAGTGAATAAATTTGTATAAGTGAAAATGGTTCTGCATTTTACAGAGAAAAGTATAAAAAAAGGGCCTCAGTTAGTCTCCATTTTGGAGTATCAAATCAGGTCCTATAGGTCTATTGTTTGGATATGTTCTAGTTTAATATGTCCCCTAAAAGCCTCATGAATAGTTTTCTAGGTAGTTATTTGAAACAAGTTAGAGAAATAAGTAATTTTGTAAAATAGGTTCAGTCAGTTTTCAAACACACAACAGTGACTAAAAAACTAGATTATCCGAGGGTTGTTGGGTTTGATATTTGGATAAAAACTAGATTAATATGTTACCTACAGTTTTTATGAAAACCACATTTGGAGTAGGTCAATAAAAATATGGGTTGTTGGTTGCACAAAAACTTGTGACATAAGGTTTTGTTACTCATTAAACCGCAATAGTGACTTTCAGAGGTGATTTGTCCTATCAAAGCTCAATATCTTGGGCTCAATTTTTGTGGGTAGATAGATATAAATGTTATCTACAATGTTAATGTTTTGACCTAAGCTCAGTTCTCGTTTCAAAATATGATTTTTGGGTTTGCAATACTTGCTAGTTTGAAACTGAAACACTTTGGCAAAAAGTCTATATCTCGAGTTCTACTCACTCAAATTAGTTTAAGAAAATTTTGTATGAAACTAACATCAACATCTAGGCTGGATATAAAGAACACACTTCGATCATTTTCCTATATTTAGTTATGATTTTTCAAAAATCGGGACAGAGAGGTTAAAATGCTCAAAATTCAGGCCTACAAGTGTTCTAGCCACCTAGTTCATGGTATGCCAACATTTGGTCTATTTTCTTTTCATGCATATGTTTAATATGTAAATATAAATGTTCTAGAACTCATACAAGTTATCAACTCAAGAATAACAACAAACAACCACACCTAATAACATACCAAACCTGAACAATCCATATTTCATCTATACAACGCCTTTTCATTTCATTTTCGGTTCTTGATCTTTAATGTGTGTCAAGAGCTGAGTTGAGGGAGATTTTGTGTGATATTGAACAGAGGGTTTAAAGGTTTTACTTACTTATTTTGAAGACCTAATGGTAAAAGGATGATAGGACTTGTCTTTAAAAGTCACATCCTTGATCTTCCTAGGCTTCTTCTCCTTCCTCTCCATCTTCTTCTCTCCTTTCTCTCTCAAACTTGGATGAACACTCAAGAACTTAGAAATTCTAGACCCTCACACTCTTCTTTACCAAAAATGTAGAGAAATAATGGAGTGCTTAGTCTTCTATTTATAGAGGGAAGGACTAGTGGGCTTAATTATGACATAGAAGCTTTATTTTGAATTCTTTTTGGTTCCATTGATTGCAGGCATGGGGGAAGGCATTTGAGACTTGTAATTTTAGTCCATGGCAGATGGGATTTTGGCTAGGGTCAGTTTGGGGTAGACCAAAAGCTTATTTTGCATTAATTTGGAGTTTAAATTAGGAATTGGTACCATATTGTGCAAGAAAGTGCATTAAAAATTAATTCGGTGTATCTTTTTGGTGTCACTACCTACTAAAACATATTTTTTTAGTAAGTTTATGATTAATATAGTATTCTCGTGAATTATTATAATTTTTTATCAATTGATTAAATAGGTGTAGGCTTTTAAGTCAAATTAAGTTAGTGTGATAAGATGCGACTTTTTAACTTATTTATGTGTGTAGGAACTTCAATAATGATTTATTTATTTTTTTAACCTATATTATTATATTATTATGTATATTACATAGTTGAATAATCTTGTGTCATAACAATGTTTGATTTGTACATCTTTATATCATTTTGAGCTTAAAAGTGAAAAATGTGACTTTTTGGGCACAAATTTCAACGTGGCCGGTCACTAAGGGGCATTTTTTTATCATTTTTGTTATTATTTTATCTTTTATTACTTAATTGTATTTAAATATTTAATTTAGAGTGTCCATATGTCAAATTTTGAGTTTTTAAAAAAAAATTTGTGTACTAGGGGTAAAATAGTTATTTACCCTAATTATATGAATTTTTAATTTTTAACCTAATATTTCATGTTATTTACTTAATTTAGGATGTTGATAGTCTTCTCTGAGCATCAGGGTTTTGCCTCTGAGTATTAGGTCTTTTTAGGATTTTCAGATCGCATTAGGCTTTCAGGATGAGTTCGAATTTCTAACCTTTTAGTGACCTAAGATCTCGTTAGCTAACTATTGTTAATACTAAAGTTTGAGTCGGGTCGTTACACCAAATATCACATAGCACGCTAATGTCATGTTACTTCAAAGATATCTCATGCAAGCACTCCAGTACATGAATGTCATACACTAATGCAAGCTCTTACACAATAGATTAACCACTTTTACGGTTCCTAGGTATTCGAACCAAGAGCTTTGATACCAATTTATCACGCCCTCATCTCCAAAGCACGTGAACCAATCCCAACGAACCAACCAAAAGAAGGTTTTAGAAATAAAAGAGTTTTAAGCTTAAACCCTCACAGAAATTTTTGTAAATAAACCATTTGAGAAAAAGAAACTAAATCCCTAAAGAAAAGGTTTCGAAAAAATCAAAAGACGAAAAAGTGCTGTAACAGGTAGACAAATCGATCGGTCTTGAGACCGATTAGTCGGTCTTTCACAGGCTGCAACAGTTTCTCCCAAAACATGAGATACCAAGAGCATTGATTGACCGCTCGAGAGACCGATCCATCGGTCCATCAAGTAATCCAATCCTGAACACTTTTTAAAATCTTGTTTTCTAGCACCACTCTCCTAAACTTCCACTACACCCTCCAACAAGCCTTCCCAAGGAATCAACATACATATACGCAGATAAAAGGATATGGATACATCTCCAAACATTGAAAACCTAATGATTTCACCCATATGATCTCACATGAAAAAGATGGTAAACCCAACACAAACACCAGGTGACCTCACATGCATACAATTCATGAGTGAGTGGTATTAAGGCCTTACAAAATGAGTATCAGTAATCCCTAGTATCTAATCATTGTATTAAAAAAATTATATTTACCACATATGCATATCCTAAAAGATCTTTCTATATATATGTAATTCTATCCAAAAAGTTCAAAACCGATTTTCAAGACCAAGCTTCTCAATCGACCATCTTCTTTTCATTATCACCTGAAATGGGTTAAATAATATGAACCGAGGCTCATAGATAAAAGACTATATATGAACATATACATGACATGTGAGGGTGATTATGTGAATGCACAACAAGTTTAAATTCAAACCCACATTCACCATTTTTGGTAAATTCTCATTCACATAATCGGTTTTCTTCTCTTACCAAAACCAACACACGAAGCAATTAGTTCTTTAATCCTGTCATCTCAACCCCAACATGGTTACCATGACTTTCCATTTCATTTCATTTTTCATAATACAATCACTAAAAAGGTTTTCCGAAATCTCACATTCATCAATTACATCACATGGTTTTACAACCTCGATTTCATTCATTGATTTAATTAAGTACCAAAGCCGAATGGCGCCTATAGACCCATGCATATTTATTGCCACCGGGTTACGCAAGGCCCAATGGATAAGTACCCATTCTAAAAGCCAATACAGAGAACTCACATTTTTTATTTCTCTCAAAAACATCAATAGGTAGGCCGCCCAAAAACACGCTTTTACGGGGATTAATCCAAAGGAAAGTCTTACCTTACATTACGTAAGTTTTCGGTCATTCACCGAAGAGCAACTTGAGCCCCGTAAGTTTTAGGCAACCCAAGAGGGGGTGAATTGGGTCTTTAAAAATAAATAGCAATTTTAAAAACCTTTTTAATAATGCAATCAAATATGACAATTAGATCAAAGATTAAAGTAATGCAACTATTAAAGAGATTAGAGATAGAGAGATTGAACTGGACACCAAGAATTTATAGTGGTTCGATTTCTTCCAAACCTATGTCCACTCTTCAAGTTCTCCCGTGAGTATTTTCACTATCTAGAATGCTTCACAGGCGCATTTCAAGCCTTTACAACTTCAAGACTTCGCTTGAGTAAATTGAATATTTACGGGCACATTCAAAGCCTAACACAGCTTCACGAAAATCCTATGAAAATAATCCCCTATTTTTTTTAATCTCTCTTGAACTCTTCTTTGATGAGATTTACTCACT
This sequence comes from Heliamphora exappendiculata, assembly GCA_034768845.1. Lineage (NCBI taxonomy): Eukaryota > Viridiplantae > Streptophyta > Magnoliopsida > Ericales > Sarraceniaceae > Heliamphora > Heliamphora exappendiculata. The sequence continues at coordinate 18,147 of JAOTRH010009678.1, forward strand.
CAAAAGATAAAAGGTGACTCACCCTTGATTACAATAAATGAAGTGAATTAATGAGAAAGACTCACTCTCTTTACAAAAAAGATTTACAATAAATGAGAAGGTAAAGAGAGATGAGAAACAAGAGCTGGAGATTCAACAATAAATGAGGGTTTGAGAATTCTGAGTTTGATTCAAGCAATAGAACAGTAAATGTTGGTCTCCAGTTTTTTGTAAATGCTGAGAAGTTACTCCTTATATAAGCTCTTGTGCATTCATGACCATTGAAGATAAGTGAGAGCAATAAATGCCAAAAATCCAACCGTTGAGATCTATAGCGAGTTTAAATTTCCATCATAGGTGTTGACACAAATGCCTTTGGTGTCGACACAAAATGTCTGGGGCAGGAATCCTCAAGTGGTTAGGTCGACACAAATTTTCTGAGGGGTTGACACGATTTCTACAATCTACCTTACCAACATCATGGTGTCGACACCTTTAGATCTGGTGTCGACTCGTTTGAAATTTCAGCATCCGGGAAGGACCATTTGTGTCGACTCATCTTGCCTTTGGTGTCGACACTAAATTATGCAGGAAGCCTCGGTTCTTTTGTGTTGGCATAATTGGACTGAGGTGTCGACACCAAAAATTCTTCGGACAGGCTTGAAATTTTTGTGTCAACTCATCTTGCCTTTGTGTTGACACCCAAAATCTAAAGGTGGCCTCGGTTGTTTTGTGTCGACACGATTTCCATTTGTATTGACCCAAAATTTCGGATACCAAAAGTGAGAAACACTTTTGTGTCGATACAAAACTAATTTGTGTTGACTCATTTTGAGTCCTAAGAGCTAGGGCTTTTTTGTGTTGACACAAAATTTATTTGTGTTGACACTAACGTTTGATACCAGAAGGTCAATTTCATAAAACTGTTAGGGTGTCAAACTATTTGTTCAATAGGTGTTGACACACTTGATATACTTTAAGAATACTTTGCCTTAAAAGTGTTTGACTTGCTTTTCAATAGAGTTCAACACAGAATATTCTTAATTAAAATATTTAAGTGTTTTAATCATTTTAAGAGTTGAGTCATTTCTTTTGGCTTAAATTGTCAACTTAATTGTTCAAAATGTGTTAACACTTTTATTTTGAAAATATAAAGTATTATCCATTTAAAATCTATTTATTCTTACAAAATGAATTATGAAAATCATCAAAATTAAAATAAAAAACCCTTAGGCTAACAATCTCCTATTTTTTGATGATTACAACCCTATTAGCATTTTTTAAAAAATATTTAAAAATATTTTTGAACAAGGGTTCTCCCCTTATCAATGTGCCTTAAGCAACATATGCAAATATAATGACTAGGCATTCAACAGAGTGAAAGCATACATTTTTGATATGTTTTACAACAAATGATCAAGAAGCATTCTGAGTTTATTAAAACTTATGCAATATATCAAATATGTGCAAAGTGATTTGTAAATCAAAACACATGTCCAAATATCCATAGCCAAAAATATCCAATAATCATTCATAGGAAAAAGAACAGGATATAGACAAGTACATACATAGTCATTCATCCAATCATAAAAAATATTTCCACACATCCATCTAGGACATCCAATGTAAAAGTTTTCAAAACAACTATTCAAACTAATTAAGCAACCCATGCAATTAACCAAAAAGAAATGTATGTTAATTGTTACATCTTGATCTTCAATAAAAAACTTAAAGAAATGTTTGTTTTCAACTTCTTTTCTCTTCTCTTCTCCCTTCTCTCTTTCTCCCGTTCACTCTTTTACCTTTACTTTCTCTCCCCTTTTGTAATCTTCAAAAAAAGGTTACTGGTCATCCATGAATCTTTTGAAATCCTTCTTCTCCTTTGCTTTTTGCTTCCTGGCGGAGGCCCGTTCCTTTGATGCTCGTGCTCGTTCATCCTTAGCCTCAGCAGCAGCCGTTGCATCATACCGAGCGGCTAATGCAAGGTCTGCTTCCATTTGAGATGCGTTACCTTTTGTTTCTTTGTTTCTTTGGGCTTGAACTATTTTGCCCAGGCTTCTTTGATCCACTATAGGTGTTCTTTCACTTTCTGAGAGTTTGCTCGAACAGCCATGACCACTCCTTCGTCGTATTCTTTTCTTATTTGCCGTAGGATTGCATTGTTCGCGTTAACAATGAAAACGATACTATCGTCCATTGTACGACACAATGACCGTCCGGCATCCGTGACTCTTTCTACTTCATTACGCAAAGACCGGTTGAATTTTTCAACAAATTTTGCTTTTTTAGAAAGGGCAAAAATAGAGTGATTTAGATCAAAGAAATTTTGATCAACCTTTGCTTAAAAGGATGACAAGAAAGATGAGAGAGACTTGATCAAAGAAACTACTTCTGTTAAATCAATAGAAATAGGAGCAGAAGAGGATGTGGGTGGAGCAGATGCAAAAGTAGGAGGAGGAGGAGGAGGAGAAAAAGATGGATTAGGAGTGTCAAAGGGTCCATGAACATCAGGTCGAGAGGAAAAAGAATCAAGATCGATAGGAATGGACGAAATATCTCGAAAAGGAGGAGGAGGAGAAATCCTTGCAGATGAGGGGGTGCACGATGAGAGGTGGTCTGAACACCATTAACATTTGTAATTTGCATATGTTTTAGTGATTAACTGCCATACAAGTCATGTTTTGAGAAGGCAACAGCCTTTTCCTCAGATAAATCAATGCCAAAATGGCGAAAAACTTTGGTGAGATACATCCTGTGAGGGAGAGAGGAGTTTGACTTGCTGTGTGAGTGAAGTATGTGGGAAATGAACAAGAAGCTTAAATCTAAGTTTTTCTGTTCAAGAATACACCACATTATAGAAAAAGTGCATATCTGTAACATCACCAAAATTTTCCATTTGGGGTAGAAAAATGTGGTTTACCATGTAATGCAAAATGCGCAATTCTGGGTTTAGAGAGTTGGCGTCTAAGGGCTTTGTAGGGTCAATGTTGTTATTTTCAAAAATATTTTTCACAGAATCAAAAAATGAAAAACCTTCAACATCAATGGGTTTCTGATTATGATAAACACAAATATCCCCTTCGAGAATCTCAAAAATTTCATCCAGAGAGGAAGGAGTCAGAACAATGTCTACACCATTCACCCATGTGGTGATGATGGTGGTCAAAATCAAGGATATGTAAAAGTGTGCATAAAAGGATTTGATCAAAGTGGGATAGTGTGGTTCTTTGATTTGAAGGAGCCTTTCCCATCCAAGGCTAGAAAAGAGATCCCTAAATCTCATTTCTATGGAATCAAAGAAAGAGAAGTCAATAGACCGACCGGGAATAACTTTTTGATTTACAAATGAAGAGAAATAAAGTTTACAGATTTTGGGGGTTTTGAAAGAGATTATGTGAGACCCTGTACCGCTTTATTTTTGATATATATATATACATGTTAATGTGTTTCTTTCATATTATGTATATCATTAATGCATGGTTTATGCTTTGGAGTTGTAGAACAGCATGTGTAGATGTGTTTTACGCTTTTTCGGGCCTTGTTTAGGTTGGTTTTGGGTTGAGAAACCACAACAGATTCCAGTATGCTTGTGGTCTTGAATTCGGTCGACTGAACAGTGCAATTTTCCAATTTCTATAAATATCCCAGTGGCGAAGATATTTGAATAAAACCTTTCTTAAAAGCTAAGAAATCCCTTTTCTCTAGCTTTGAGGGCCTGGGGCTTGGTTTTGGGTTGATCCCTTTGTGGATCTTTGCTATCGGGATGGAGGGCTTCGCATCCATTCGATCGAATTCTCGTTCTGACGTTGTTCAGTTTTGAGACGTCAAGTTCTTGACTCTCCGAGGTAGGATTCTAGACCCTACTGCTGTATAAGGGTGTTATATGTAATTATATGTATTTTTGCGTGGTAAAAAATGCATAAAATGTCATATTTGTGTTTAAATCTTGTTTTACGGGTAAAAAGCATATTTTTTGCTTTTCTTGGTTTATTACCATTTATGACATGTGGATGTATGGTTTTCAAAAGGTGGTTTTGAAAATTGTGGTTTTTTGAAAAATGGTGGTTTTTGATAAAAATTCCAATATTTTATGTTTTGGAGGTTTAGAGCTCACATTTGGGGTTGAGTCTCAGGTTTTAAGACATTTTGTTGAAAACGAAAAAAAATATTTTGAAAATTTTTTGTTTGATCTCCATGTTGATGGATAGATCTAAATACATGCATAATGTATTTTATGAAAATATTTTTCATAGTTGAGCTACGGTTCGATTTTTAAATGTTTCGTAGATGTGCCGGGATAACGGGTATTTGGCATGAGTTGCCCTCGGTGAAAGTCCAAAAACGTGCGTAGAGTAGGTACCTTTGTTATCCTTCAGGGTAATTCCCATAAAGAAGGTCGGTTGGGTGCTTTTATCCCTCAGGTTGTTGGGCCTGTAAAGTCAACATTTACGTTGTGGTGCTCCGTATAGAACTTGTGTTTATCTAACTGGTCCCATGATGTATGGGGATTAGATAATGGACATGGATCTATAGTTGCTACCTCTGTCCCCTTGTGGCGGAGTCGGTACATAGGATTCATTTGCTTGATCCTCGGCTGCGTGTTATAAGTGGATCTGTTTTACTCTTTCTCCTCGGTGGTGTAGCCCAAGTGGAGCATACTATTTTATTTTTCTCGGGTGTGTGTTCCGGGTGAAAAATATTTTATCTTTCCTTGGTGTATGATCCGAGTGGGAAAATGACATTTTGGTTACTGTTTTCCTTCAACTGTAAAACGTTGTTTGCATTGTATAAATGCTTGGTTGTGGAGGGAAAACTGTGTTAGAGGTTTGTGGAAAACTTGAGATTTTATGACGTAAAACCTTTTTGGTTTGGAGTTGAGGTCGCTCCCATTATATGATTGCATATCTTACCTGCTTTACAGCTTTATACTATGTTTCTATTGGGTTTCAGCTCACGGGTGGGATTTTCTGTAAAACCAATTTTCAGGTGATGATATAGAGTTTGATCTTGAGTAGATCTTGTGGTGCCGTGATGACAGATGGTGGAAGACTTTAGTAGTTTTCTTTTTTGGTATGTTTGTTCCTGAAGACAGGTTTTGTACGCCATAAGGCAATATACTTATGTATGTTTTACAGGATGCTTACTGTTTATGAGAGATGCATATTGGGTTTTCATTGGATTTCAACACG
>JAOTRH010009689.1:0-23314 GCA_034768845.1 Heliamphora exappendiculata
AGTTGTGCATTATGAATTTATAATACATAAATTCATTAATTACTACAAAAAAATAATTAAATTGTTAATTTTAACTAGATTATATAGCCAAAAAGATTAAGACATATTAAATCATGTCTAGAAAGTAAACAAAATTCATCAAAAATTATTTTAAACTTCAATAAATATATTTATAGAATAAAAAAATGTAAATCGGTTATTTTTTATTGAGTTATGCAAAAAATAAAAAAATTTACGGCTCCGGGTACAGTTACCGTTATGCCCCGAAACCGCGTCACTGCTAACGTTACCGTTACGCCGACCGCTACTGCTATTTAAAACTATGGTGATAGGTCGGTTGAAATTTTCTTGGGGGTGGATTTTTTAATTTAATTTTTTTATTTTATATTATTTAAAGGGCAATAAGGTAAAATTATTACTTCTGTTAACAACGTTAATCTAACAATACTGACATGGGAGGTCAGTGTCATTTCATAAACCTAAAAGAGGCTCATATAGTTGTCAGATTACCTCAAAGAAGGTCAATGTAATTTATCTTTTAAAATTTCACCAAGCAATGGCCTTTTTGTTTAGGCTCTTCCACATTTATTATTTATATTTTAACTCACCTTAGCGCTTGTTTTGCTACTCATGAAGGTTGCTAAGTCTTTGGTATAAACACTACGGATTTGTTATATTTAGGTAACCAGCCAAAATAAAAAATATCTGATGCCGAAGGCGATTTCATGATCTAAAGTCTTTGCAAGTGGGTTAACTTTGCTTTGGGACTTTATGGATTTCCTTCTTATGTTTTGCGGATTGGATCACATGCACACCTCCTTTGATTGTATTTGGAGGATGACCTGCTATCAAAAGACAGATCATATTGTCGTGACTCGTGCCCCGGTGCATGAATCTTTATGGAATTGACCGGTTTTTGGCCTTCTATAGTTGATTGCTGACTTCCCTTCTCTCCTCCCCGATCAGTTGTTGGCTGTTGGAGGAGCCAATATTCTCCAATACCACTTTGACCCTCTTATGCTTAACAAATGCATCTTTTCTAAGTCCTCTATTTGAAAAGACATATCAATGTTCATGCATTCTTCTAACCTAGTGTGACGTCATAGCAGTTCAACTGAATGAGTCTTCAAGCCAACTACATTGAGATTCTTCTGAATTGTTCCATCCCTGGCCTTCTAAATTGTTCCCCTTCTCTTGATATAGACCACTATCAACTTGTTATAGCATACCTAAATTTTGAACTCCCACTTATAGGACTATGAAATTGAAGGAATAACGACGCTTGAGTTTGTTTAGCCAGCTTTTAACGAGTTTTAAGGAACTTTCCCTTGTTCCTTCCTTTTCCCTCGAGTAGCTCAAGTATTTAATCATGTTAATCTTTTAATTTAATCCAAGGCTTGAACTTTTGAGCATTTTACGGGCTTGATCTTCACTCATAGAAAATTTACTTTTTTGGGTCTGGCATAGCATATGCACTTTTTGCAGTTGTACTAGATTGCCAAATTCTCCAAATAACTTTTGATGCTGCTTGCTTGTTATTCTATGATGTGATGTATAGACTCCGTTTGGTAACCTTACTTAAAGCCAGATTTTTTGAGCCAAATAAGCAAAAAGTTTTAAAAGTGGTTTTCCATCATCATGCATAGAAAAAAAATATGATTTATCAATTGATTTTTTATGACTTCAAATAAAAAGGCTAAAAGCCTAGTTTAAAGCTCGAACAAACAAAGCCATAATAGACACTTTTTTGGGCGAGGAAGGAGAGGCTTCTATCAAATATACCAATTAAAATAATTTAAACGTATCATCTTTCTTTTCTTTTTTTGAAAAAAAGGACACATTAAGCGTAGGGAGAGTGGGAATATGAGGGTGCTTGGCATTGCTTAAACTAATAATTAATAGATTGTAACTTGTAGCACAAATTATGAGTGTTTGGTAAAAATTGTAACTTATACCTAAAATAAGAAAAAAATTAGTTATAATTTGTACAAGAAGTTGTGGGTGTTTGAAAAAAATTATAACTTATAACTATAATTAGTAGTAAAAAACTAAAAGCTAGCTTTGCCAAACACCTACACACTACGATTCTACAAATACATATGATTTTCATTTTACCAAACCTTGAGATTCTGTATACATTGTGTTTATGCAAAGCAGCAAATGACATCTGTAAATCCAAAATCCACTACTCTATCTACAATGCCTCTATTGACGCATGTACTACCATTAACATTTCGATCGTAACAATTAATGCAAAAGGTGAGAATAAGATGATATCCCGGTGTCATATTATAAAACCCATCACAGTCCAATCAGAAATTATGAGCAGTGAATGCTCCAATTGACAAATAAAACCATTCACAAAAAGAAACACAAAAAAAAGAAAGGAAAATCGTTAAAGAAGATAGATTACCTTCCTCTGGTGCCTATTCGTACGAGAGCGACCTTCGTCTGAGTCTTCTGTTCGACGGCGATTGAGGCCCTTGTGACCATAAGTTTGCTGCGGCGTTTGTTGAGTGGCGTCCTCAGGGACGGAAGAGAGAAGGCAAGAGCCGAGACTGACGAGGCAGTGCTGAAATTGCCGCCGAGAGTTGGAACATTTGCAGGGAAGAGAGCTTGATTCAGCGAGGCCACGGCCTCCATTGGAGCAGAATCGGGAGAGAAGACTCAGAGAGAGAGAGGGTTGTTCGGAGATGGCTTTTATCTTCTGGGTCTCTCTATAGCTTTAGACGAGTGTGTTGCCGATCCAATTATCCTCCACCTCAGCCAGAAATCGTGCCATGTCAGCTCTTAAAATTGGAACATATTGAGAAACCCTAGGATAGGATTTGCTCCTACTTCAATCAGATTTTATTTATTTTCCATTTTAAATCATCAAATCATCAAATTCTGATGTGACCCTTAAATTTCATGCTTTTTATATGTATTTTGATCCTTCAATTCTTGCCCATGTGATTCAATTAAGAATTGTCCAATAGCTTATGAAAAAATAACATATTCTTTTGTTTTAACATAAAATATTTTTGTGAGACTCTTCTTATTGTTAGGATTTTCAAAATAATAAAATCTTTAAAATAAATTTTAATAGGGCAAGATACAAAAATAGCACTATAGGCGCAAGAATAATTGTTAGAAATAGAAATAGTAATATTATTGCATCAAGCATTGATCGATCTTTTTAAACGGAGAATAGTGGGACGGTTAGATGTATTAGAATACTAAAAATTTTGAAACTTGCTGAGAATTTAAACAGAATAAATGCGTAATTAGAAGGGGGACTTATTCACCGTGATTAAGCCCATTGATATGATTGATGATGACAAATTTTCTCATAAGGAGTGGTGAATGTAATTCAAAACCTTGCAAAATTGTTTTTTACTTTCATTACTCTCATGTTCGTGGGTAATGTAACGTCACATCCCATGTTTTATTTAAGTTAGTTCTGGTTATAGAGGATTTTTAGAATGAATAAAAGACATTGATTCTTCTTTAATTTCTTTATTGATTGTTGATAATAAACTTTCATAAAGTAATAAATTTCTACCAATTTTTGAATTCACAAAAAATAATCCCAGTACTTATTTTAGACTTAGATCGTGATCCTTCCTTGTTAAGCCAACTACGAGCCCGTACTTGCTTATTAATTATCCCAACAACTCAACTTTGTTTTATCAAATTCGGATCGTAATGTCTTGACCCCCCTCTCCCCCCCAACTCTTTCCTTCACTTTAGGCTTCGACAAGTGAGATTGCACGGTGAGAGATAATTATTTGTTCTTTATGATCAATTGTACAACAACGGCAAGAAAAGAAAACTAATAATTCGATCTTCTTCACCCTATTATATTTTAGTTCATCATCTCTTTTAGTGAGAGAATCAGGCTTTCACTATTGAGCAAACAATAATTTTAAAAAAATAATTAAAATGACGACTTAATGCAAAATAGAGTTAATTAGCATTTAGTCCTATTTTTAATAGTAAAAGAATTAGTCATACTATTAAATTTTTAATATTTTTAATCCTCTTTTTAAATATTTTGTTTATTATAGGACAAATAAGCCTGTCTTCTCATGTTGTATCCAAAAATCCTTCTTATTTTTCCATTGTCGGCAACAAACCCTAGCCTCTGCCTCCTTCTCGTCTTCCTTGCTGCCGACCCTCCTCTGCCGCCCTTCCGTCGATCCTCCTTCTCCTCCCCACCAACGACACCCAGTCCTCCATTTAGATTTGAACCACCGTTGATGTCGGCACTTCTCCTTCGATCCACTTTAATGGATCCCGTTGCCATTGCTCCTCCTCATCCTCTGTTGCCGCTCCTCCTCATCTTCTGCTGTCGTTCCTCCTCTTCTACTGCTCATCCGGCGCCGATCCTCCTCCTCCTCCTCCTAACTGCCGCCACCCCCCTCTTCTTCATTCAGATCTAAACCACCGACATTGCTGGCGCTCCTCTTTTGATCTGCTTCAATAGATGCCACCACCATCCCTCCTCATCCTCAACTGCTCCTCCATTCATCAAATTTGTTCCAGATCTCATCGCACCACCATCACGCTTCATCTTTCTCTTCCTTGTTACCTCAATCGTTGTTCTTCCTCCTCATCGCCACCGCCGACCACCAAATCTAGTTTGTTGCATTAATCGATGATATGTTAAAGTGATAAATTTATCAAAAGTTAAACTGAAATTTCTATTAAAGTGATAAATTTATGTTAAAGTGATAAAATATTTGTTAAACTGCTATGAGAAATTCTGTTAAAATAATAAATTTCTCAGTTAAAATGAGAAATGTTTTGAGAAATTCTATTAAAGTAATAAATTTATCAAAAGTTAAACTTATAAATTTTTGTTAAAGTGATAAATTTCTGTTAAATTGATAAAATTTTATCGGAGAAGAAATAGTTGCCAGAGTTGCCGCTTAAGGAGTGACCGGCGCCAGAGAAGAAACAGTGGCGGCATGGCTAAGAATAAATATTGTTCGGACAATGTTATGGGTATTTTAGAAAAAAAAAAAAAGATTAGAATTAAATTTATTAAAATTTATTAGATACGACTAATCCTCTTATAACTTTGTAATTTAGGACTTGAACCAAAATTACTCTATAAAATAATATAAATTAATATATAAAAATAATAAATTTATAAAAGTATAGAAGAATTGTGGGTCTAACCCACTCCCCTTTTACGATAAATTATTTTATGGGTAGAAAGTACCACGTCAGCACGCTGATATATTGTACCCAGTTAACACAGGCGTGTCATGTATTTTTTTAATATAGTGTAATGCTACCGTGTAATAACAACTGACCTCCAATTATTAGACCACTTTCTAAATTTATAAATACATTGCTTACACGTATTAATTAGGCACATAGCATTAGCACTTTGATGCATTCGCTACCCATTAAATAACTCATCTTCTACACATCTGTAGGTTTCTAAGGTTGTAGCCAAGAGAGTTGGGCTTTTAAATCTCTAAAGTCTGGATTGGGTCCAAGTTTCCCAATATGTTACTCAATAAGAAGATATGGGCTTTTTCCTACAGAAAGCTTAACATTCGATTAATCTATCATAGTTGGGCCAAGGTTAGCCCAACTGAAGCTGCTTAACCCCAAAATCAAAATATCTATTCTAGAAAGACTCTTCTCTTAAGCCTGGATATAAAATAATTTTTACAACAAGAATTGTTTCTTTAATTTCCTGCCATATTTTTTTATTGCCGTAAAAAAAATTATTTATTGTGTATGATACTACTGTTCCATCTTTTAGCCCTGTCCATATAACTTCAAACCACAGCCAGGCCGAAGGCATAAGAAGTAATTTAGAATGTTTAGCCACATACTTTAGCCCAAATGAACATCTTTTTAAAGATTTTTTTTTTTCACAAAAATGGGTTAAATAATTTTATTTTTTTAAAAAAAGAAATGGTTAAGTAATCTTCTTAGCCTTCGAAAGAAAAAAGCTTACCAAAAAATTTCACTAGTGTCGATCTAGACCAGTTAATTTCAAAAATAATTATTTCATAAAAGAAATGCAAAAGTAGTTTAGCTATAAGTACCGCATCATTTTTTTTTTTTAGAATCAAAAGGGAGGCGGGAATCGAAGTTCAACAGCCTTTTCACTGGGCCAGTCTTACTATGTGTTATATTTCAAGTGTTTTAGGTTAGTTTATACGTATATCGATTAATATTTTAAGAACTAATTCAACCGTTTATTAATGAGATATTTAATTAAAATTAAAATAAAATTTTATATGAACTAACTTAACAAGAATTAATAATCCCTCAAAAGTTTTAAACATAGAACTTTAAAAGAGCAAACTACCAAATTTCCTTGAGGGGTCCCAAAGTCCGTGAACGCAGCTACCTTCCTTCAACATCTTCGAAACTAAGGGTCAAATTTTGGGGAGGGATGTAAAGGTGAATGGTAAATTATTAGATGCTCATGGAGTATCACGTAGATAATGACACGTAGTGTTTTTGATAAATAAAAATATTTAATATATATTATGTGGGTCATGTAAGAATTTTTTTATCTATATATAGCTCACATAAATATTTATATTTATTTGTATTATTTAATGAGTGATAGATAAATAAAATATTTATTATATTAAAAAAATATTGGTAAAAAGTCGTATTTTTTGCGAATAGGTACTTATTATGAATAGGTGTAATTGACATTCTTTGATGGAAGGATATCGTTGCCTATAAATAAAGAGGGAATCCATAACCTAGTCTTAAAAATAAAAAATGTCTGTGATCCATCAACAGTTTTCATCAAGATGGCTACAGGTTAAAAAATTCACTCTGTAAGTACAAATTTATTTAAGTACTTGAACAATCACAGTTGAAAGTACACTATTTATATTTTCGCTACGTATACATATGCCAATTTTATTTATAGATTATTCTTATCTCTTACCTATCTAACAAGGGTAAACTTACATTATTTCATCTAAAATATTTTTTACTACGCTATTAAATAAAAACAACACATGAAATTATTGAATAATTACTCGAGGTGAGCGAAATCCTTAGAAAAATCATCAATTTTCAATTATCAATTCTCACCAATTATCACACTCCTCCTTGCTGGCAAGAAATTATTAGAAAAAAAAAATTAAGGATGACCCAAAACCAATCACATTTAAACCCACCTTCAGACTTCTCCCTTTCAAGCGTCCTGAGTCCTGACCACACAAGTAAGGTATGTTTCCAATGCAAGACATAATATATGATAGCTGCCCAGACCCAGGAAACAATAATATATCACTTTAAAGTTGTGGGAACCACTTCCAAAAAAGAAAAGGGAAAAAAATACATAAAAATTGAAAAAGTGTTCTTCTTTCGTTGTGTTGTGGCTTTGGTGTTGGAAGCCCATTCAAGGAATCTCATTCATCCCACCCAAACAAGGTTTAAAAGTCTGTTTCAAAACATTTATGTTCTTCTGGCTTAATGTGTTATAGATTACTAATTATATAAAAACGTTAGGATATCAGAATCTCCAAACATAATACAACGAATTTTAATGTATTGATACAGAGGTATATAGAATTTCCATAAGAACAGATTGAACATTATATAAGATTCTATGTTTTTGAAATTTTAAATCAATTCTACGCACATTGTATAAAACATTGCATATTTTATCACGTGCATTTGTGTCTCCACAAAAAACATTATATTGTGAAAACCACTTGTTCTATTTATCAATACTATATTGGTATATACTCATGCATTTTTAATATATTGTTTTATGCACTGTATATATAAGCTTATTAAAAAATTTATATCCTTCTATTTTAATGCGTTCAAAGTTATTAATTATATGAAAATTATCTCAAAATAAGAAGATTTCAAAATATGATATAATGAACTTCAATGGATCAAAATGGAGGAACATGATTAAATAAAAAATCATTTGTCCAGACAAGTTAGTAGTTAAGCCAATCTTTGATTTTGTCAAGCTTACTCTATTCTCTCTTACCATGGACATGAGTGAGAGAATGAGAGATTCTCTCCAAATGGGAGTGCAAAAGGGAGCAGATCACATGCACAATAATACTCAATGCAATACAACTTTAAGTTAAAAATTGTAAAAGAAAGAACCAAACAAAACAAACCAAATCTTTAAATGAAACCCCACAAGTGCAGGTGCTTCAATTGCCCTTTAAAAGGTAGGAAGCACAAACACCCATGATCTACCATCTCCACATTTCTTATCTTTTCAAATCAGGCCGGCCTTACAGCGATTTGGGGCTTAAAGTGGATGATTAAAATAAGAATTTTATAATTTTTTATATATAATAATTCTAAGAAAAAAATATTACAAAAATTTTAATAAATTAAAATTTTGTCTTGTTATTTCACAATTCAATAATATTTAATTTACAATCAAAATAAAGACAAAAAAAATAAATAATAATAATACTAGAACAAAAAGCTAACACTAAAAAACAAATACTACTTTCATGACTTTTAAATCTCTACCAACATTTCTCCAATTTTTAAATAATTCATAAGCCAATTGAGTTCTGTTTCCATCTTGTTTAAACAATTTACAACAAAAGCAAAAAAATTTCTCCAAAGCATCTGAATATATTAGTCATTTCCTGTCACGTTTATCTCCATTTGATATATACCGAATATGATATATAGAAGAAAAATGTCTACCAGAAGCATCTTTAAAAAAATTGTCATTATCATTTGTTATTTTAGCTCCAGGACCTCTTTCAACGAGCAAATCTCTTAAATTCTGATCAATATGATCCAAATTACTTGGATCATCAATATTTAAAGGTCCATATTCTGAACTCAATATTGCATTTTGATTTCCATCAATACTATCTTTATTATCACTCACATTCGCACACTGGTTATTGTCTAGGTTTTCATTCACTAAATCTATATTTTTTTTTTATTTTTTAAATATTCAAGTTCTTATTTTTCATTCACTGAATCTTCAACAAAACTAGAATTTTTTGTTAGTTTTTTACCACTAAAAAACTTATAAAGAGATCCCACTTGAAATTGAATTAATTCCTCTACTTTTTTATTTTTTATTTTTTATTCGGTTCAGACATATATTTTCTAGGAGATATGATTATAAATTTCTGCAAATCAAAGAAATAGCAAAATAAAAAAAATAAAAAAATAACAAACAGAAAAATATTTTAAAAAAATTATCTAAGTACTAAGATATAAACTATTATATTATATTATATATATAAACTATTCAAAGATATAAACAGTAAACTATTAAACATATATTATATATATATATAATATTAATATAATAAAAAACAGTAAAACTTACTTAATCAAGATTCAGAATCAATCAGATCTTGACTTTGAGATTGAGAGTGAGCGACACCGATGATGCACGGTGGCGAGCAACGCACAGGCCACGGCGAGCGATGCATGGCGGCAACTTTGACTCTTTTAGTTTAAATTGAGCGATGTCGACGAGTTTGACTCTCTTTTCCTCTGTTTTTCTCTGTTTTCGCCGTAGTCGTTCGTGTTTGTTTGTAAAAAAAAATTAGGGTATAAATTTTTTTCTTTTCTTAAAATTGGGGGTTCCTAATATTTGTACAAATTTGGAAGTTCAAAACCATTGACTGGTGGGTTTTGTTCCAAGGCCGGTCTTGTTTCAAATGAGTAATTAATTGTTTGAGGATTAAGGGGTAGAATTAGACTATATAAAAATATTTTTTTTATAATCCTTTGTTTGATTTGTCAAATTGAGAGAGATGGAGATTGAATTATTCATTTAACTCTTCTAATTATCATAAGCCCTCTTTCTTTGGACAATTACCATCCTCCCACTACCTTGATGCATGGGTTTAGAAGTTATGAAACTATTATTATCTTAATTTTTAATTTTATAATAATTTTATTAATGTTAAATCAATCAAATAACATACTACTTATTCTTAGGTAATTTTATTATCAATTAAACACTTTTGATACAAAAATATTATATTAATAACTCAATTCATAATAGTCTAATTTCTAATAATCTGAATATATTCATCATTGCATACAAATAAATTTTTAACCAAACAAACCCTGAGTGCGTTATGGCAAGTCAAGGAATAATGACAAAGAAATATAAGTGATGGCACCGTACTCAGGACCCTCGTATTGATTCAACTATGCTGGCCCTCCAAGGCTCCAACTATCTTTCTTTTCTTTTAAATGTTATGAATTAATGGCCCAAATGCAATGTGTGTTGTGACCCATTTTCCTCCTTTTTGCTTTTCTTTTACATGTTTTTTCGGTGGCGGTGGTTAAACCAAAATGTGGATGATGTGGGGGTGGGTTGATAGGGCAATTATTATAAAGATGTAGAGTTAGAAACGTGGTGTTAGAATTTTCTTGTTTTGAAATACTTTATACAAATATTCTAATGTATTAAAAATTATTAAATTATACTTAAAAAACATTTTCAAAATATAATACATTCCGAAATATAGGGCCTGCTTGGGATAGTTTTAAAGCTATTTTTTTACTGTTCTGTTTGATTTAAAAAAAGCTAACTAATTTTTTTATCTTTTAATTCAAAAAAAAAAAGTCAATATATATCTCAAATACTCTAATTTTTTTCAAACAAAATTATTATAATACATTTACTTAAAAAAGTCAATTATACTCACAAAAACAAAAAAAGTATACAAATATTTCAAATACTATAAAAAAAAAACTACTACAATAAATTATTTCAATCAATTTAATTTTTTTTTATTTTTATTTTTTTAAAAAGCTAAATATTTTAAAACTCAAATTTTTTTAGACATTTTAAACCGGCACATAATCTAACTATATGTTTAATTAATGTATATAAATAGTGGGAAAAAATTGATTAAAATAGATAATTAGGTGTGGAATATAGAAAGAGAAGACTTTCTTTGGAGAATCCACCAGATAGATTGCACGTAATTTAATAAACAAACCGTCTTGAACATTTGTAACGGCAAGAAGTTATTGCTTTAAAAGTATAAAAATCTAAAGTACTATTTTTTTTTTGTTAGGGTTGAGTGATCAAGCAAAGCAACATCAAATTATGAAGTCGAGGTCCCGGGAAAATGCGGGGTCAGCGTTGCATTTTAATGCCTTTCCTGTACAGCCTGACAAATGTTTCACAAATGCATATTTATATTTATATGTATAAGTGGTGTTAGGTATTATTAAAGTTAATAATTTATAATAAAAATTATGAATATTTGATAAAAATTATAATTTATTATTGAAATAAAAAAAGTAGTTATAATTGTAAAAAAAGTTATGAATATTTAAAATAAATTATAATTTATAACTAAAATTAGTAGTAAAAAATTAAAAATTATAATAGAAAACTTTGGCAAATACTCCAGTGAATTATATTTGATACTCAAATTATTATTTTTTATTTTTATCACGGAGAATTCTAACTGTCAAGCGTATTAATCACACCCTGATTGGCTAATATGTTTTTTTTTTTTTTGGATTTTTTTTAGTTGAGATGGTAAAGAATTTATTATAGTTATTTGGCAAATTTTTTTTTTTAAAATATCAAATTAAAACTCTAATCATTAGATATTCTATCAAGCTCCTAATTCATTATAAAAGATAATAATAACCATATTTAATAACTTATTT
Source organism: Heliamphora exappendiculata (assembly GCA_034768845.1). Lineage (NCBI taxonomy): Eukaryota > Viridiplantae > Streptophyta > Magnoliopsida > Ericales > Sarraceniaceae > Heliamphora > Heliamphora exappendiculata. The sequence goes on from JAOTRH010009689.1 coordinate 11,635, forward strand.
TATATTAATGTTAAATAAAATATAATGTTATAATTACCTATATAGATGGGCGAATGTCCAATTTAAACAAAAAATAAAAATAAAAAAATTAATTTATTACCCAGTTAATTAATTTTAAAAAAAATTAGCTTAAAAAATAATTTACTAAATAACTTACTTTAAATTTAATTTAGTTTTTAACTAAAAATAAAAAATAAAAAAAAAACTAACTTTTAATCAATTAGTTGACATGTCAGACCTTTAGAATAAAGATTAATTTATGAACAAACTCAAATTACACAAATTAATTTGGGGGGTTATGCATTTTATGAGAGTCAAAACACAAAATATTCGGTAACTATATGTTATAAAGATTCAGTGTTCAACCCCTTAAATAATAACGTCAACTATTCGGGTACAGTTATTAATTTCAATTTTTGCCCAAAACTTTTGGTTTCTAGAATATTTATTATTTTTAAAGTCTTAACTATTGATTTAATCATAATTAATCCACCCATGTGGAGGTTATGATTTTAAGAACCAAAATATTAAACTGAATACTTAACAAAAGCTTACTAATAAGGGGGCGAACATGAAGAATCACCCTAGCTGGAGATATTAGTTGACAATTTATCTGTTTTTTTATTATTATATAAATATATTTGTTTAATTGTCTCCTCACAAGAAGCTAACCTGTCCAGCTGTGCTTATATAAACAGAGGCTGATATAAGAATTTTTTTACAATATTACAGTCCCAGAAAATAGTCTATAAATTTTTATTTAGAATTTGGGAAAAAGAAAAATAGATCAAATTCATTAGATATGTGACTTTGAAACACTCAAATGAATCTGATTCATTCATTTCAAATTTTAGATAAAATTAGCTTTTTAAAAAAAATTGTAGATTCATTGTCCTTGTGCCACAAATAAGAAAATGAAGGGCAGGGGTTGGGTGTTAATATGAGACAGCTTCATTGAAGGGAATATGAGGGACAACAAAGAAATGCTTAAACTAAAGATGGAAGAAATTAGGGCCTGTTAGTTTGGGGTATAAAGCCGGTGGGATTGAAGATTTGAATGCCACTTAGACTTAAGAGTGTCATGGAATGGCAATCATACCCCCATGATGCTTAGAAATCCAAAGTAGCCACTGTTTAATTCTTTTATCGCAAAAAAATGATCTTGATTTTCTGTTTTTTTTTTTACTGACAACTCCAAAGATTATTTTTTTTCTATTTTAAAAAAAAACATGTGCACAAGCACTAATGACCGACCATGTACAGATGTGGAGCAAAAATAAACTCTTGGTATTCAGAGTTTTAATTTTTATCTCATATTTGTATTTTAATCGGTCATTCGTGTATGTGGATATTGCACGTACAATTGTTCTGTTTCTATCTGAATTAATCACACCATGCATGAGAAATTTTTATGGGCACGCTGCCCAACAACGTGTATATATATATACCACCACTTCTTTGGATTCACTCACATCCCATTTCCACTTCTCTGGAATCACATAAGCCTAAGCACGTTTGTTTGACACCAAATATTAAGATTTTTCCATGCCTTGGAAGTAATTTGATAATCCAACAAATTCAATAAAAGACAAAAGAAAGAAACAAAGTTTTGGCTGGCGTTGGGTAAAAAAAATAAATAAATAAAAAATTTATTCTATGCACACTGTTTTGCAACAGTTTGCGCCATTACAGGAGCAACAGTTTTTTGAATTAATATCCTATGAATAAAATGACTTTAAGTATACAAAGAGTATTTTATGATGGGTGCTGCTAAAGAGGATTCAATGGACTTTGAATAATAATTTAATATAGATAAATTTTTTTTAATATCAATACATTTTTTTGGTGTGAGACCTATTACTTTCACATATATTAATACACTTTTTGGTGTGGCACCTACTACTTTCACATATATTAATACATTTTACACAGATATTTATACATCATATATCCTTAACCACAACCCAATAGGCTTTTCTTAGCATTTTCCTTTTATGATAACCAAACATGATCTTAGATGAAAGTATTGTTCACTGTCTTTCCATCCAGTAAGAACCAGTTTATATATAAATGAACCGGTATATATATTAGTGAGGGTCGAGGGGAAAGCAACCGTTGGCCCACCGTCGGTATCTAAACTTGCGTAGACAGCGTCATCGTCCTCAGGTGTATCCTTTTGACACAAATAAGTTATTATGGACTCGTGGCCTGTTGGGTTTGTTGGGTTGATGATTTGTTTGCATGTTTGATTGATAAACATACAAATGCATTACTGATATTAACCTTTATTAGTACAATTTGATGCAATATTCCAAATTGTGATCAAATTATACTGTTTGTTACTCCTGCACAGATTTATTGTATTATGTCGTGATTACTGCTATTGGCACTCTAAATGTGTTGCTTCTATATGCAATTAAAATGGATTTTTGCAAAGTATTAATTTATTGGTTGACCATGCATATTATATAGATATATGATATTGTTGATCATATGATTTTTAATTTGCATTAGGACAAAGTCTGTTTAACATTAGGGCGTATGGTACTCTTGATCTAGCATTTGGTGTAGATGAACCAACAAAGCCTACGAATGAGGGTTCAAGTGTGGATAAAATTGCCATATGATCGACGAAAACGATCTAAATTGAGTTTAATGCTTATAAAGTCTTATGCCGGTCATAGTATTAGAAGTTTAATCCTATCGTGTGACAAGATCATAAAGGCTATTGAAGAGCAATTTGTTAATTTTGATAAGGCACTAACAAGCACCCTAATAAATAAGTTATCATGAATGAAACGTATTAATTTTAGAGATGCGCGTGAGCACATTATGGAAATGAGGAGTATTCTTGCTCGATTCAAGTCCTTAGAGATTATGATTTTAAATTCATTTCTTGTTCATTTCATACTTAATTCTTTTCTAATTGAATTTGAACCATTTAAAACATCTTAAAACACACATAAAAAAATAATCTATTAATGAACTTCTTGTATTCAAGAATAGAATAGATTAGAGCGTGAAAATATAAAAAGTGCTCATCTAGTAACACGTAAGGGGAAATAAAAAAAAAAAAAGACAAGAGTGGTTCAAATTGAAAAGAGAATGAAAAAATCATGTAAGCATCGTGGCAATAAATATGCTTACTTATTTTATAAGGAGAAATGATACATGAAGAAAGACTTTCTCAAATATAAAAAGTAGCTCATAAATAAGGGTAATTTTATTTCTATTGTATATTATGAATATAATTTTGTCTCGATAAAAAAAATTAAAAAAATATAATAATCTAAATAAATAATAAAAAATATAAAAATTAATAATTAAATAAGTATCCCAAACAGGCCATTTGACATTAACGGAGTTACACGGCGTGGCAGCAGCATCGCAATCGAATCGCATCGCATCTCATCGACGAACGTTTTCCGATGCGCTGAGCACTCACTATTAACATATGTCGCCACAAATGTAGAAGCTGACAAAGCAACAGCAGAAGATGGCCATGGGACCGACAGCGTGCCCATCTAACGGCCATCACGCCATCGGCCTCCCCCACCTGAATTCTATGATTTTTCACTGTCACACAAACTTGGTCCCACACGCCAACTCGCACGGCTACCTTCACACACCATCCCCGCACCCGTGGCGCTGGACCCACACGTGCTTTTCTGGGCCCCACTCCCATTGATGAAAATAAAATATGAAAGGACTTAATGCGGTGTTTGGTAAAACTGTAGCTTTTAACTTTTTATTATTAATTTTAAGGATAAATTATAATAATTTATCTTAAAATTTATTAAAATATCAATCACAATTCTTACGATTTTTAAAATATCACTAACCTTCAATTTAGTTTAATTTTTACATTTAATTAGTTAAACCGTCAATATTTCTGTTAATTTTAATAGAAAAATTATTTTTTTTAAAAAAATTATTTTTTAAATTTTTTTGTTTGAAATATTTTATTATTATAATAAGAAAATATTTTTATTTTGTTTTTATTTTTTATTAAAAAATAGTGTTGCTGTAACAGTTTATTTTTTTATTTTTTATTTATAATATTTTCTAATTATAATAATAAAATATTTCAAACACAAAAAAACAATTAAAAAATAATTTTTTATTATTTTTATTATTTTTAAACAGTATTTTTGTTAAAATTAATAAAAATATTAATAGTTGGACTAATTTGATGCAAAAACTAAACTATATGGGAAGTTAGTGATATTTCAAAAATCACGAGAAAATAGTTGATATTTTAGTAAACTTTAGAAGAGATCAGTGTAATTTATCCTAATTTTAATTATAAATTATAAAATTATAAAATATTTATAACTTTTGGTGTGGCTTTTAAAACAAAATTATGTAAATTTTTAGATACTAAAAATATATATTTTTAAATTTTTTTAATACCAAAAACACCTTTTTTGATTTTTATCCATTAAATTCTTTTTCCATTACCTTCGTTTAAAATTCTAACTTTTCACAATTTTAAAATAAAAATATTTTATTATTTAATTTTTTAAATTTACTTTAATTCTTAAATACACGTATACATATACTAATTGCTAGTTTGTATATTATTTACCTAGAATCGCTGTAAATTATTTACCTAAAGTTGCAACTAACTTAAAAATTATTTTTTTAAAAAAATTTTAATTAAAAAACTAAATTAATTTTAAAGTTATCCTATTAACGAATTACCATTGTTGACAGATAGATTTTTCCAAAAAAATACAATTGCTTCATTGCTTTTAGTTTAAAATTTTTGTTTTATTTTAGTACCAAACGGGAAATAAGTAGAGAGATGGAGCCAAATCAAATTTAGTGTAGCTCTATTTTTATATTTTTATATATTTAATATTAATAATTATATATAATTAGTAGTAATAATAAATAAGTTATGAATATAAAATATTATAATATTTTAAAAATAATGAAAATTTAATTTAAATATCTTAAAATTTTATTTTTTAATTTGATTTTTTAAACTTTAAACTTTTTAACTTTTTACCAAATGAGTAAAAGTAATTTTTTTATATTTTTAATTAAAAAATCAAAAAAAATGAAATTGTCAATTAGCATCTTAGATGAGGGCGTGTGACCCCATCTAATCATTGGTTAATTGGTATTTAAACTAAAAATTTTGAATGTTAATTAATTAAGTAAAATGTTAAATTTTTTATTTTTTAGAAAATTAAATAGTATTATGTTTTATATATAATTAATTATAATAATTATGTATAATTAGTATTAATAATAAATAAGTTATTAAAAAAAATATTATTATTATTTGAACGAATTCTATTAAATAAATAATTATAATTTACATTATGTAGATATTTTTTTATTTTTTAATTATTTAATAAGAATATCTATATATTATAATAAGAAAATACTTAAATTGGTAAAGTTTTTATAACATTTTATTTACACAAAAATTATAAAAATAGTTTGATATTTTTATTTTTTATATTCTTTTTAAAAATAATTTAAAAAATAAAAAAATAAAAAATAAATTTTTAATTTTTTTCTCAATTCATAATTCACATCCAACAGGGTAGACATAACTATTAACATAATTAAAATTTTATTGTAAAATTTATCCTGTAATTGACATATGATAATGCGTGAGCACCGAATTATTACATTGCACCGTGCTATTAAAAAAAGAGAGGTGGGATGGTTGTACGGACGTGGCAGCAGGTGCTCACGTGGCAGATTACCCTGATTGTCAGTTACAGTATTAAAAATCTCAACTGGCGCTTCTGTTCCGGAATGGCCCCTAGAGTTTTGCTGAAATTACGCACTGACCGGATCACTCTGTCTTGGTTGCGTAAAGCAGGATCTGATGAGTTTAGAAAGAGAGGGGGCCATTCCGGTAACTGACGACGAATATCGAAAATAGACAAAACTGAAACAAACAAATTAATCGCCCTCTCTCTCTCTCTCTCTCTCTCTCTCTCTCTGCACGTATAAAACAATCCATTTTATGAATGAAGTACGTACCTTTTTTTTTCTCCTCCTCCTCCTTCCTCTCTCTCTCTCTCTCTCTCTCTCTCTCTCTCTCTCTCTCTGAAGTACGTACCTTTTTTTTTCTCCTCCTCCTCTCTCTCTCTCTCTCTCAACCAAACCCTAAATAAACCCCACCATACATACGGCCTTCCATTGCCACATCTATTGCATGCGTTTGTTCGCTTCCTCATCTCTCTTTCTCCTCCGTCCCAAACGGAAACCAACAGATCCAAACAACTATATATCTCTCTACACATATAGAGAGAGAAGCAAGAAGCAAGAAGTAAGAAGAAATTATTTGGCTTCCATGGCTGTAGAAGCTCAGCGTCTCAACCTCTTCCCTTCTCATCTCATAAGAAACAGGTACTTTCCTCTTTTTTTTTTTTCTTTTTTTGTGTGTGTGTGGATGTTTTGGTCATACATCTGTTTCTAAAGGAAAAAGTGTATATATTTTAATCACAGATTCAATAACAGATTAGTGTTTTTTAATGGTAAGAACATGTTTTCTGTGAATGAAATATATTTTTATCGGTAAAAACCGATAGTTTCTGATTGTTTTTTTGTGTTATTTAAAGAAAGTATATTTTTACAGGTAAGAATCGATAATCTCTGATTGATTCTATGTTTTAAATTCGTGTATATAGTCGAACTGGACTCTAAATTGACGTGGACTGAATTTGCAGAGAAATGATGAACTCAATTGAAGGCAACATGAGTGCCTACAACAGCACTCCAATCGGATACGGATTGCCTCCGATGTCGGTAACGACGACGGAGACTCTACTTCCGATGTATAACTCGGTTATTGCCGATTCTCTTCCTCCCAAGACTTCAATGAAGGCCGATAGCGGACTAACCTGCGTCCTTCCTGTTTCAAGAAAGCGCTCAAGAGATTCGGTCAATCCATTGATCTCCTTGCCCAACGGCCAGGATCAGAATGGAAACAACAACCGCCGTGGTTCTTTCACGTTCCTTGGTGAAGACATTTCGTTGCAGATCCAACAACAGCAGTTTGAGATTGATCGCTTCATTGCTCAACATGTACGAATATAATCTCTCCGGCCCTCTCGTTGTCCCCCTAATTATATTGTCCTTGCTTTTACATAATGAAAGTAATTTCGTTTTAATTCTGTAATATTGATTCGTATGCAGACGGAGATGGTGAGATTAGAGATTGAGGAGCGGCAGAAGCGGTATTCGAGGAGGATTATAGCAGCAGTGGAGGAAGGAGTTATGAAGAGATTGAGAGCGAAAGAAGAAGAGATAGAGAAGATCGGGAAGTTAAATTGGGCGCTTGAAGAAAAGGTGAAGTCGCTTTATATTGAGAACCAGATATGGAGAGACTTGGCTCACACGAACGAGGCCACGGCCAACGCTCTGAGAAGCAACCTGGAACAGGTCCTGGCGCAGGTTAACGACGAGCAGCAACACCGCGGCTGCACATTGGACGATGCGGCGGCGGCGGCTTTGATGGACGACGCTCAGTCGTGCTGCGGCAGCAATTGTGGCGGGATCGATGAGGAGACGCGCACGTTAGCGGCTTGCGGTGGTGGAGGGAGGAGGGATGTGGTGAAGGATAAGTGTCATGATGATTGTACTACGAGTAGCAGGAGCGGCAACGACAGGTTGTGCAGGCACTGTGGGAAGGTGGAGTCGTGCGTCGTGATGTTGCCATGCAGGCACCTTTGCCTCTGTACTGTTTGTGGGTCGTTGGTTCACACTTGTCCCGTTTGTAACACCGCTAAGAAAGCTAGTGTGCACGTTATCATATCTTCTTGAAACTAAGAAAAAAGAAACAAAAAAAAAATTGTAAAAAAATTCAAGAAAAAACTATCCTTGTATTACTTTTTGTTTTTTCGCTTTTGTAATTTTACGAAGTTTGTTTTATTTTGTTTTTTTGTTTCTAAGTTCGATCAGCGATGGCGTATTCTAGATTGGATAGGTGGGTCCGGCGGATGTTAGCTGAGCGTGCGTGGTCCATGGCCTATGGCAATAGGGAGAGGAGGAGGTTTTTTTCGCGAGACGTATATTTCAACGCGCGATAAAGGGCGTGAAGTCAACAACTAGGCGATGAAAGTGACACGTGCACCGCGAAAGGCTGACACGTCAGTTTTATTCGTGGATGAATAGTATTTCACCAATTTTTTATATTTTTGTTTTTTATTTTATTTAGGAGGGTTGCCAACTTCTCTAATTTATTTTTTTTAAAAAGGAAAAATCTGCTTTATTTGTGTCTTTTCCCAACCGAATCTCGTGCGCGGGGGTGGATGGGCAGTGTTGTCGCCGGGGTGCGCGGCTTTAAAGAGGGTGGAGCGTAGCGGGAAGGACACGAGGTTCAGTGGTGGTATCTTTAATGGGTGGTGGTTGCGGAGTGGCGCCAAAGTGGGTTGAAAACGGAGGACAAAAAAGTACGAAGAAAAAGTGTGTTTGGGACCGTATTTTTCGCACCGTTGCGTATGGCAGAGGCCAGAGGGAGTCGTTTGCTTTTTCCTTTCTTTATTTCTTTGTCCTTTTTTATCTATCCATTTGGTTTAGGAAAATTAAAAAAGGACAGACGTAAAGCATCCGCCCTCCCCAAGCACGAAATATCTCAACCCCTGTGATGGCAGGATGTGTTCGGGTTTGGTTGAGATTTAGGCCTACATTTGCATCAATTATTAAAGGAAACTGCCGAAAGATATTGATATTGGAAGTGGCTGTAATGATCTAAATTTTTTTTCTCTTATATGTCAGTTGATTTGGCAACCCGCATTAAGCGGATTTTTAAATTTTTTAAGTTATTTTAAATTAAAAAATTAAAAAGTTAAAAAAAATTATTTGATTTGAATATGTTTGATTTTTAAGTTAAAAGCTTAAAATTGTTTTAAGTTTAAAGACAATTTTTTTGCTTAAAATGTTATAATTTTTTAAAATTTATTTTTAAATAATTTTATATTCAATATAGATCTTGTTTCATAAATTTTAATGAATAGATTTTAAAAAAATAAATTTTTTTATAAAAAAATAAATGTGTGTAATAAAAGTTATAATATTTTTTAAAAATATAAAAAAAAATTATGTAAAAAATAAAAAAATGGTAAAAGAGAAAAATAAAACTTCTTGGCTTTCTAAACTTTTAAGCAAAATAACAAAAAGAAAAAAAACCTGCTTTAAGCCCGTTGCTAAAACAAGGGCTTACTAATTTGGCCATGTTTGAGCTAAATATTGAGAATTTTGGTTATTTTTGTCTTTTTTGAAATTATTTTATCTTTTAACTAAATTTTTTTATTTTTTAAAATTGTTTCAATGAGATAAATTAAAAAAGTAAAAAATTTGATCAAGAAATTAAAATAAAATTTACTAAAGATGAAAATAAGCAACACATAAAATTTTCTTATTTTGGCTTATTTTTGTATTTTTTATTTTATTTTTATATTTTGATAAAAGTTGTTTACTTTTTCGGCTTGTCTGGATGAGAATAGTCAAAAAATATAATAATTTAATTAAATAATAAAAATAATTTATTAAAAATAAAAGTAAACAAAATAAAATAAGCAAATTAACAATTATTCCAAAAAGGCCCAAAGTATAATGGATTTCTTTTGGCGCCGATTATTAAATGTTTTTTGAGTTAAATATCAGTAAGCATTCTAATTTTACAGTTATTGAGGTACTTAGGCATCTCCAATAATAATAGAGTTAAATTTGTATGTTAAAGTGTATTTTATTCAACAAAAAATACAAAAAGTTGGATCAAATTTTGTATGTTATGTTGCTGTTAGTTTAGTGGTCTATTGATGTTAGTATTATGTTAATTTTTATTTAAATTAATTATTTTCCTCCTTTTTTTTTCTTTCCATTTTTTAATTATACACAAATTCAATAAATACTTTTTCTTTCTAGATAAAGCCCCTTGCAAGCAAATAGTAGAAAATGTACACTAAATGTGCAGATCTTTATACATTGTGTACAAGTGAAAACACATATAATAAGTGTATTTAGCACCAAAAAAATGTCTTTATCAACTCCCATATTTTCCATCATCCAAGCAAACTGAAAAAAACTCAACTACTATTGAACTAATTTCTTTTACATCCAGCAAAACAGTTAGCTAATGTTAAAACTATTGTGTTTTAAAAATAAGCTAATTAAACCATTTGAAAGAAAACAATTAACAAAGTTTGTTAACTGAACTAATTTTTGAACAGAAAATAAAAGTTAGCACGGCCACTTAAAAGATGGGCTTATGGGTTGTTTGTTATTGTTTACTGGCAGTAATTTTTAACTTTTATTTATTAAAAATTTATCACGAAGCGTTTGTTACCATTTTTGTTTTTTTATTTATGAGGCAAAAACAACTTTAGAAGGTTGATTTTTGAGATGCTCTACTTTCTTACTTTTAGATTTTGTTTTCGAACAATTAATTTTGATCATAAGTTCCGCTAAAACACCCAATTATTGGTGTTCGTAACTTATTATAATTTTGTTCACTGCATATAAAAATTTAAAATACAATACTAATCACACGAAATTCATAAAAGGTATTAACACATTTTGTTAAAATAGGAAAAAAAAGAAAGAAAAGAAGGTCATGACTCTTTTAATCTCAAAGTATATAACCATTTTTCAATGTTTTCAAAGCAATTCTATTAAAGAAAAGTCTAAGCGCGCAAATAAGGATTTTTAATCAAACACAGATAAATAAATAAAACAAAAACAAGTAAGATAGTTTGACTTGTTGATAGCTTAGTTTTATCTTTTAATTAAAAATCTCTATCTTTCAATCAATGTCGCTAAAATATTCAAGAAAATTCAAAATATTGATAAAAATATATATAAAATTAAAATATATAAAATAAATTAATAAATTATTATTTTAAATTGGGCATAAGAGGAAAAAAAATTTAGTGCACTTTTGGGTACCACTTAACATATATATATAAATTTAGTGCACTTTTGGGTACCACTTAACATATATATATATATATATATATATATAATAAGTTATAATGGTTGATGTGACATGTATTTATTAATTAAATGAAATCTATTTTTTTTAAATAATTCAACGGTGAGATAAAATTTATTGAGATTTTTATCTTTTTAATCAGGTATTATTTAATTCATGTATAACTATCAATTAAGATGTAATAATTGTATATTTTTTAATTAATTTGTTATTATTTAATTTGAGTATTTGAACAATTTCACTATTAATTTTTTTATATTTTTTTTGTTTCTTATAATTTCAGTCATCATCGTAAGCTAGTAAATGATTTTAAAAAGATAATAATAGTGCATTTAAACACGAGTTATACCTATTATACTAAGTGGTACCAAGACACTAAAGAAGATCATGACTGTATAGCCGTTAATAAAGGGAGAAATACCAACATCAAATGCCTCGTTTGTTTTGGCAGATTAACAATTTGTCTGAACTATTAATTCGAAATATAATTCAATTCGAAATATAATTCAATTCGAAATATAATTCAATCCGATATTTGTTTGAATACAAAAGTTTTCGGACTAGTTATCCGGACGAATTATTAGTCCGCCAAATGAGAGATAACTTATTGAGAAGGATAGTGTGGGATTAGAAAGAACTAGATTAAGGAGTGAATTTAAAATTTTTTAAAAATAATAAAAAATATTAAAATAAATAACATAAAATTTAATTTATTAA
>JAOTRH010009700.1:0-23313 GCA_034768845.1 Heliamphora exappendiculata
GTTGGAATTTTGTAAATTCAATTAGTCATTGAGTTCTAGAATTCAATAGCAGAATTTGATTGCAATTAAATTGACCATTCAATTGGCAAATGAATTCTGAAAATTAATACTATTCATTGGCTATTGATTCTCCTTAACTCCCATGATAGAAATTCTATATAAAACCAGCTTTTTCTAGTTTTCTAAAAATAATAACAACAGCAAGGTAAAAATGTGAGATATGAGAGATACAATTCTAAGATTACAATTACAAGCTGTGAAAGAGAGAAAAACAGACGAGGTACGTTCGTAGCCGATCTTTGGTAGTGTTCCAACGATCGTGTCAGCCGTTTTATCTTGGGAGAGTGACGCCGGTGAAAAACCTACAACATCCTCGGTAGGTGGTGAATCATTCTTAAGAAAACTGCGTTTGAAGGACTCGGTTTGCATATTCTTTTCATATTTTTTTTGTTTCCTGTAATTTTGTTTATTGTATTTGTTGAAAATTAATAAAAATGTATTTTCTGAATCACCGAGCATGTATCTTATGGCGTGATATTTCTTCTAACAAATGAAATTGCAAATATGTTAGTTAGATAAAAATGTAATAAGATTTGAGTTTTAAACAAAAAAAGGAAGCATGAAACTGATTCTTTAATAATTTTTAGATATGATACTCTAAATAAAAACTTTTAAAAAAATTTATTCTTTAAAAATAAAAAATAAAATGCATTAAAATAGTCATGAATGGGATCATGTTGCTTATTTGCTTATTTATAAATTTAGTATTATAAATTTTTTATTTTTAGTAAATTATTTTCATTATTTAGTTAAATTATTACACTTTTTAGACTATTCTTATTGAGATGAGCCGAAAACATAAATTTTTTTGATTAAAATATAAAAAAAAATTTAAAAATAAAAATAAAAATAAAAATATGCCAATAAGTTAAATTTTATGTTACTTATTTGTGTTTTTAGTAAAAAAATTTTTAATTTTTTGATAAATTTTTTTTATTTTTTTGAATTTATTTCATCGAAACGATTCAAAAAAATAAAAAAATTTAATAAAAAATTAAATTTTTTTAAAAAAAATATAAATAAACAAAAGCGTGGCATTTAATCCAAACTGGGCCAGAATTTCATAAAAATTGATTATCTTTTATTAATTTTTTTGTTTAGTCCATAAACAGAAAGTAAATCCCGTACGAAATGAGGCGATTCTGATTCGGAATACAAGTCTCCGAGGGAGAATGGATTACTGATTAGAGAGAAAGTGGAAAGTGCAAGAGCGAGATCGAAACCGCCAGTCCCGTTCATCCTTCTCTCCGCGGATCGTTCGCTTTGTCTGTTTCTTAGCTTCATTCTCTATTCACCACTCTCCAATGTCCGTTATATTCTTTCTCTATGAATTATGTATATATATTTCATTTCTGTATGTATTTGTTTAGTTCTTTTAATTTTATATCTCATTCTTTGATTACCAGTTTTCTCTCCTCTATTAGAAGGGTTATTAGTTTCCTTTTGACTCTAATGGCATTCTTCAGCCCTAGAATTCGAAGGACTGGACTCACTTGTCATTTGATATCAAAAGGAATCTTGAGACCTTTTGATATTTTTTGTTTGGTTGCTGAGAAAAATAAGGGAAAGCCAAGAAAATATTTCTTCTTTCTTTCTTTCTTTTTCTTCCTTTCTGTTTTATTTTTTTTTTCATTTGAGTAAATTATTTATTTACTTATTTCATTTGGTTTATTTTTATCTTAGTAAATTTTTTTTTATCAATTAGTCAATATATTATATATTTCTTACTCTTCTCGTTAAGATGATTTGTAAAAATAAATTATTTTGATTAAAATATAAAAAAAAATAAAAAAAGTCAAAATAAATTAATAAATTAAATTTTATATTGTTTATTTTTGTCTTTTAATGTATTTTTTTATTTTTTAATTAAAATTTTTTATTTTTTTAATTTATCTTATCGAAATAATTTGAAAAAATAAAAAATTTTAGTCAAAAGGTAAAAAATTTTTGAAAAAACAAAAATAAGCAAAATAATCAAAATTTAGCCCAAACAGGTTTGTCTTATGTCAATGGCCTTTTATGTTTCTTGGGAATGGAAAACTCACACTTCTTATGCCCTTTTTGTGTTAAAATCAAAGGGGCAGAAGTAATCTTAGCATCCAATGAAAGATGACAAACTAGCAGAAAAACTAGAAAATATTTTACTTGCTTTTATTTGCTAATATTTTCTTATCAACCAAACGGTAGATGAAAGGTTTGATATTATCTCATATTTGTTGCAAAAGCCTAATTCATAAAACTTACATCTTTTTTTTTTTTTTTGCACCTAATATCGAGACAGGAGCTGATGCTCTGGTATGGACATGTCATTATAATTTAGGGAGTGAATGGTTCTTACAAGTTTTTGTGGGTGAATATTAGATTTTTTGGAGCAAATATTTGAATTTCAAAAAAATCTCTGGGTTGAACTTTATAATCTTAAAATATTTAAAACTAATACTATTATATATAATATACATATTTTTTTTCCTGAGACCCATCCGCTCCCTTGGGTCCGATTAGGCTGATGCTTATGGTTAGTTTGCATTGCTGTGGAATGAAATTTCAGTGGAATCATAGAAAGGAAAAACATAAATAATAAAAGCACTCGCATGCATGGTTGTTTACTGTAGTACATTTTATTTCATTTTCATGAGAGGGGAAGGTATTTATAAATGCTCTAAGCATACCCAAAAATCCATAATTTTTAGGAGAAAGATGGTTGATCATCTGATCATCAATTCCTTTTTCCTTCTCTCTCTCTCTCTCTCTCTCTCTCTCTCCGAGGCAATTATTATCGGTTGTCTTGTTTTGATTCTTGTGTAATGTCCGTTTTTAGGACTTAGATTTACCTATTTGATATGTCCTATTTTTATAGTTTATCCATTCTGGCATTGATAAGGTTAATTTATGTGTATTTTGTAGCTTGTTTTGCATCTAGGTTGGAAAAGTTGTTCAAAATGAATGGGAGTCAACAGATGGAGGAGCATTACATAAATACAGGCTTTGGTTACCCTCCTACTGAAAGCTTTATGGAGTTTTTTGATGGTCTTACACATGCACCACTACATTATTCCAATGTTGAACCTTTTCATGAGCAGGTGATTCTATTTCCCAGTACTAAACTTGCCTTGGATGGAAGAATTTGACAAGTGAAAATATGTTGAGAACTTCTCCAGTCTGGATGTTCATACTGTCTACACTGGGTAAAATTGATGATTGGTGGACAAGATTTTCATGTGTTTAGACAGAAATGTACTGATGCTTTTTACTTCATGTTTTGTTTACAACATGAACTTTTCTTTTGTATGGGGGCCATTAGTATCATAATGCTTTTACCTATTCTTCAAGCCTAAGAAGGACGTACACTTCCCCGGAGCAAGCGTATCATGAAAGGACATCGACACTCTTTGGCCACTTTTAAAAGCGTGTCCAACACTTTTTAAATGCGTCTTAGTTTAAAAATTTTCCCATACTTTTGCGGATACTTACAATGACATTTCTTGAACCTTTCTAGCATATTCTATGTGATGATACTTTTCATAGAAATAATGTTTTGGATTCTTCAAAATATAATTTATGCGCATTAAATATGTTACGGAATATTTATAAGATGAAATATATGCTTTTAAATTTAATTAGTGATATGTTGCATACTTTTTTATTATTTTGGAATAAATTATTCCTATAAGAAATATGTAAAAAAATATAATCTTTAACGTGTCCTAAACGTGTTGTGTCTTGCTTGTTTTGAAAATCGGCGTGTTGGCTTGTTAGTGTTGTGTTTGTGTCGTGTTCGTGTCCATGCTACTTACTTTAAGCTATTAGGAACTTTACTAGTTTCAATGCATATACTGTTAATTTTCTGTTTAGAGTTCTTTATTAATGCATTGAAGCTCAATACAAAAATGATAGAATTAATTGGTCAAGAAGATATATTTGGTTAATTGTGTGCACAAAGTTGCACTGTAATCATTCTGGACTGTTATCATACATAAAACAATGCTGTTTCCATGTGATGATAGATGATACAAGAATTTTCTTCTGTGCTGTCTGTCCAGGAAAGTGCATACTGGTTAATGAATATAAATTCATACAAATTTGGAGTACCTGGGCAAGGAAGTGCTTATTTTGATTCTTATGAGGTAAATGATCATTTATCGAGAATGGATATCAACAGGAGGGCTTGGGAGTACCATTCAGCATTGAATGTCGAAGAATCTACAGCCATAGACACGGTTTCTGGAGGGAATACAATCCTGAGTATGCACGCAATTCCTGAAGAAAGTTAGTTTTCACTCCTGTCCTGTTGTTGTATTTTCCAGCCAATGAATCATCAATTTCTGTAGTACTACACAAGAAGAAATTAAAAGAAACAACATTTATTTTTCTTGTGCTTCCTACATCACTTGCCAGTGGCACCATTAAAATTACTCGTTATCTTATTCGTAATTTCTGTTATTTTATTGTTGCCTTGCCAGCAGTACAGTGGAGTTCTTCAGGTTTACATACTTACAATGAATTTACTTTTCACCCACCTGGTATTGGATTTGCTGAAGTCTGTGAGATCCTTATTCATGGGTTTCTGGTGAAGCTGTAGGCTTCCCATATAAACTCATACGATTATACGATTCATGAATATGAATCGTTGGCTACTCATTTACTCTTATGTTGTTTTCCTGTACTGCAGGCAGTCCAAATAATCAAGTAGCCACTAGTTCTCAGGTATGCAGCTTCCTCACTGATATTCCGTGGTCTGGTAAATGTAAGGTTCTAAATACCGTACTGAACAATGTATCGGTTAGTAAGGTACATATCGTACCGGTTTATTGGATACTGTTTCGGATTTATCACTACAACATATTACTTATGTTTTGTTTTAAAATATTATTCAACAATAAATAATTTAGTATAACATAAACACTTATGAAACATAAGATTTTAATTAATTAATCTAAATTAATTTTTTGTTTCATTATTTATAATGATATAGCTAATTTAAAAGCAATATAAATTTAATATTTAATATTTTTATAATAAATTAACATTTGCAAGTTTTAAAACTCTCTTATTATGCTATATTTGAAACTTGAATCATAGTATAAAAATAATAAACAAAAGATGAAGCAAAAAAAACAAAATAAAAAATATTCTTTAAAAAAAATTAATTATGAATTGGTATGTTCCCCGTATTGTTCGGTAAGATCGGTACAGACCGGTATCGACTAGTATTTGGAATGGTACGGAATTAAGTAATTAGTGTACCGATTTTGCTTCAAAATGGTATGTAATGACCAGTACGGTACGGTATTTATAACTATGATAAATGTTGCATTTGACCGATGTTACTTTACCTTCAAATACATATGGTATATCTATACATTGATACCTATACTGATGATATCAATTGGATTTAGCATTGCTTATCAAAAACAAGAAGAAAAGAAAAAAAATAGTTTGGCTTTAGCATGAAGTAATTTGGAAGAGGATTCTACTGCATTTCCATAAATTGATTGCCATCATCAATGAATACAATTGCTGTAACTGCCTTGGTTAGAGGCAGCTTTGTGGAATTAAACATATCTACATCTATGCCTGAGGGCTACTTTTGATTTTCAAATATCAAGGATGCTTTTCAGAAATATCATGTTTATTACTTTCATTGTGGTCTCTGCCCATATTATTAATATCGTACCATATGGGTCATTAGGGGACGGTACGTATCATTTAAAGCAAAATCGGTACACTAGTTACTTAATTTCTTTCCGTTTAAAATATCGGTCTGTACCCATCTGTACTGGACAATACTGGCCCGAAACGAAAAACGTTGGATACGTACTAGTCCATAATTAGTTTTTTTGAAAATACTAATTTTTACTTATTTTTTTTGTCTGTACTTTTTATTTTTATTTTTATATTCTAACTCAAGTTTCAAATATAGCATAAAATGAGAGTTATAAAACTAGTCAATGTTAATTCATTATAAAAAATATTAAATGTTATATTTATACCGCTTTAAACTTAGTTATCTCATTATAAATAATGAAATTAAATATTAATTTAAACTAACTAATTAAAATATTATGTGAGATAAATATTATGTTATACTAAATTATTTATTGTTGAATAATATTTTTTGAAAAAGCATATGTTATATTTTCTAGCTATAAATCCGAATCAGTAACCGGCATATAACCGGTACCGGTACGTATCGTATCAATAAGAAAACCGGTACCAATTCTGCCATTGAGATCTTAATCTCCTTGTACATTCCAAAACACTACAAAAATGAAGAGGCGAATCTTGAGTTTTGAAGAATTTCCTCGCCTGTGTTGATGGTTGTTTGCCTTTGGAATCCTTAGAATCATTTTCTGCTTCTGCATGTAGTAGAATCCATGGATTGTACACTTACAAGGTAATAGTTAAACCATCCATTTTCAATGATTATTCTTGTAGGTCATTTGGCAAGACAACATCGATCCTGACAACATGACCTATGAGGTTTGTTTTGTAAAGTTTGTTATAGTTTTCTTTGTTAACGGGTAAACTTTTGCATTTTTTATTGCAAGCCACAGAACTATTTGTAGACTTGTTTTTGAATATAGCAATAAGGATGGTGCCCAATGATTGAGGTTTGGTCATAATGGCTAAAACATTTGGTGTTATTGGAGGATACTTTCACCTTTGAAATGTTAAGGACCAAATATATATTCGCTACCTGCTTGGGAAGAACCATTAACTTTTTTGCGTCCGATGGTTTTGGGTACAATATCATAATGAGCATTTTTTTCTCCTATCATAATAGAAATTCAGCTTTATGTATTGTGTTTCATATTGAAATATCTCATGTCTATCAGAGTTGGTTTTTACACATATTTTTCGATGATGGAAGTAGTACAATAAACGTTTGCTAGTTAATATTTATTTGACTATTGGTTTTATTGATATTTGAAAAATCTAATTAAGGAAAAATTTAAACAATGATATAGATGCATGGACATTAAGATAAATGAATAAATAAATAATATGACAATCTATAACTAGTTCATATAATCCCTCCATTCATGGAAATGAAATGTACATTCAATTTACACGAATTAAATCTTTCAAGATATAAAATTTAATTAATAATTAATAATATATGCCAAAATCTAATACCAATTTATGGAATTCTTGCAATCTAGAATAAATTGCTCTAGCCTAGCTAGAGGGGCCTTCATTGATGCTCCTATTGTCTAGACGAACTGGAAGATCAAGCGTTCTAATGAAGAATTAGTTTGTTGGCTTTTTGATCCTCTTTCTCACTTAAAGAAAGATAGCTACTTAGATTATATATGCAATAATGATAGAGTTCTTTTTTCAGGATAAAGCTAAGGTGAACAAGACCCCAGACGAGGCGAGAACTTACTGGGGTATATCTTCTATATAGGAGAAAGGACCTGTGGCTGATGAGCTTGCCCTTCGGGGGCCCCCATTCTATGAGCAAAGCGCTTGCGCTCTCACCACCTTCTAGAGATCTACTTCACTCAAGGAGAACCCAGACCAAAGTTGTTTTAGAGACTTATCTCTTACCTTTAATGGTGATGAAAAAGGTTCTTCGAAAGGCTTTCATTTCTGCTTTACTGTGGTTTACCCATAACCTGTACTTGAATCGTAAGTTGAGGTCATGTCTCCCCTCCAAGTATAGTGACTGGTTCCTTGTTTTCCCCGCACTCGAGTTTATATCGGCTTGGATGGATAAGGTCAATTGCTTGAGAACTCTTAGTTAGGTCCATAGCACAAAGTCAAGTCTAGTCGCATAGTCAATCGGTGCACCCCCTCTAACTTAAGAATGACAGAGAAAGAATTAGCTTGTGTTTGGTCTAGTTTTTTTTATGGACTTTTTGGCTTTTGAGCTTTTGTACAAAAAAGTGGATATAAAAAGATGTGAAAAAAGTCACTTGATAATAATAGTAGGCCAAACGAGTGGACTTTTTAAGGGGCTTTTAAGCTAAAAGCCTTAAGAAAAAGCTTGCCCAAACATAGGCTCAATTGTAGTAGTGGTTTGCCTTGGACCTCTTTTGTTCACTTCTTCCTTATTCCAGGATTCCCCCATCGAGCACGATTGGTTGAGGGTTGGTAATTCACATATAAATGTAATCTTAGGAAAAATAACTAGCTAGTAATTATTGACTTTTGCTTGATATCATTTTTCTTATTTGAAAGATGGAAGCTGTCCAAATTCACAATAATTAGCTATGCAATGATCATTTATTTAAACAAAAAATGAATAAGATGAAAGACTTGATAAGCAAAATATTATAATAAGATATTGTCACAGTTGGTAGAGAGAGAGAGAGAGAGAGGATGGAATTCTTTGTTGTATGTTAAACTTTGAGGATGGAATTCTTTGTTTATGTTAAACTTTCTTGGCTTGCGAAACCTTTTTTAGCTTTCATGTATCTTGTTAAACTTGTGCTGTGCACCCATTAGAAACACTAAGTATCTATAAGACTATGTTTTAGTCTGTGCCAAGATTCTAAATATTGGCCATTACATTTCGTGTGGGTCAATATGTGTTATGTTATTGTTAAGTTATTGGTTACCTCATTTAAGGGATTCTTGTACTTTACTCTTGTTATATATAAATAACATTGGTGAGGTAGAGAACTCTAAGTTGCTCTCTCATTCTCTACCGTGATAGTTCTCTCTAGTTTTCTTGTTTCTTTCATCTCTTTCTCTACAATCATTCTAGCTTGGTATTCAAGCTCAATCTCGTGAAGTGAAAATATGATCTCTTTCTTTCTTGTTCTATTTTCCTTTTGGTTTTATTTTTTGTTGTTCTTCAAAAAAATAAAAAATTAATATGAAGATGATCGACTAAAAGGGTCAACCATGCTTCTTTTTTGATCTTTTTGGTTGATTTCGACCTCAAATATGTGGCAGCTAGGGTTTTATTTGTCGTTTTTTTGTGTTGCTGGTGGTGACTAGGGTTTGCTGCATGCCTTTGGTACTGTTTTGGGTTGCTTTTGTATGATATGAGTTGATTTGAGTTTTCTGAGTATTCTTGGTTCTATTTCGTTCCATTTCTTGCATTTCATTACCTTGATTTGAGCCCTTTACAGAATTGGTTATTTTCTGTTGATTCTTTTGGATTGTTGTTATTTGTTCTTGGTTATCTGTGGCCATGCCAAATAGTGGTAAGCCTTCTGGTGGTAATGAGAAAACCAAGTGTTGAGTCGCTTAAGGGACTTGTATTGATAGTCTTATCTCTTCATATTAGTCTTGTTTAGTTTGGTCACATGCTTGTAGTTTAGCCATTGTTGCTCGTGGTGTGTCCGAGTATATCATTGGTGAAGCTAAACAACTTATTGTCTCGTGGGACCTTATCGCACACGGTGTATTAACAACAATGCTCTTGTCATGTCATGGTTGTTACATTCTATACAACCTTCCACTAGTCGGAATTTCTTATTTCTGAATACTTTACATAAGATTTGGTCATCAGTTGTCCAGACTCACTCTCAGGCCAATTATGCTCACCAGTACGAGTTGTCAAAGAAGATCCTTAGATTGGAGAAGAGTGGCCGATCCATAGATGAGTATTCTGAAGAGTTGACTAGTCTCTGGTATGAGTTTGATTATTATCAGTATTTTCAGACAGTTTGGACTATTGATGTCATTGCTTTTCATAAGGTGGTGAAAAATGAGTGTGTTTATGATTTTCTTGCTAGTCTAACATTGAGTACGATTAGATCCGTGTTCAAGTTTTGGGTCGAGATTCGTTTCCTACCTTGAGACAAGCGTATGTTCATGTTCAGCAAGAGGAGAGCAGCATGCTATGGTGCAACCTCCTAGTTAGGAGCGCTCTGAGGCCATCACTTCTACCACACAAAATGACAAGCCTAGTCATTCGAAGTCTAGGGAAGAAGAGTGGACCAATAAACTGTGACGAGTTGCGGTGTGAGCACTATGGAAAGACCTATTATACTACAGAGCACTATGAGAAGTTAGATGGTTGTCCTATTCAGGGACGTGGCGATGGATGCGGTGGTGGTCATATTGGTCCTATATGTTCTCATGCATGCCCATCTCTTGGAGACTTCTGCAGGCCTATCTTGTAAGATTGGATCTTTTTCTCAAGATGTTATCTACTTTCAAGCGTTTGATGACCAGAGTTGTTTGTACTTCTACAGCTTCTACTTCTACTTTCTATGACAACTTTACTTAGGAATTTATACTAGTACACTTAGTGCTTATGCCTCTCATCTTCCTTGCATCATAAACTCGAGTGTTACCATAGTTATCAAAGGTGCACCTAGGCGCGCGCCTAGGCCTGAGGTGCATCAAGGCACATCATGTGCACTTCAGTAGTAGCAAGGTCAGGCTACTTCAACGAAGCGCACGACTCGCTCGATTAATCCCTAGGCACATTGCGACTTAGGCGCACGCTTCTCCTTTGAGGCACAAGAATTACAAAAATTTAAAAACCTAGTTAATAATTACACTGAAGTCTGACTTTGAAGACTACATACCTAGCTCGCGGCTCGCCTCATCTCGGTCCTCTCCTCTTTAAGCCATCGCAATTGCAAAAAGCAGATCGGCAACTCCGAGCTTCTTCTTCGACGACTTGGTAAGCCTGTCGTCTTCTGCTTCTCTTTCGTTTTCTTCTTTTCACTTCGGCGCTCGAGCTTTTCGAGCTCTGCTGCTCTGTGCGACTTTGGAATCGTTGTCGTCTTCTTCTCTTCCTTTTTTTTTCTCATTTCACTTTGAATCTTTATCTCAGAACCATTGTCTTCTTCTACTCTTTTTTTTTTTTTCAATGTCACTTCGAATCTTCGAAGTTGGGAGCCCTTCGTCGCAGACTTGCAACACAGTTGAGGGAGGGCTTTTTTCTATTTTTTTATTAATTACTTTTTATTCTTTTTAAATTATTAACAATAAAAATTGATTTTATAGCATCTATTTATCATTTTTCCCCAATTGATGGTATTTTTTTCAGTTTGTTTTTGTTTAGGTGAGGGGTTTTTTATCCATCTTTTTTTTAATCTATTACTTTTTATTCTTATTAAAGTGTTAATTAACAATAAAAACTGATTTTTGGCAAATTAAAACGGAGTTATTTGTGATTCTAATTAATCTTTCATTTTGTTTGAATTTAAAGATTTGTGTTTTGTTGAATTTTACTATTTATTATTTGTCTATGTAATTCTTAATATTTTTGTTAACAATGTGCGCCTTGTTTCAATGAACCCCGCGCCTCGCTTTGCGCCTCGGGTTTAAGCCCAAAGAAACCTTTAGTGCTTCGGTGCGCCTATCGCCTTTAATAACTATAGGTGTTACTGATCATCCAACTGTCTCTTCCTTTATTTTTCATCTTACTCTCCTTGTTCTAGTGCAGAATGTCAAAATAGCTGATGGGTCTTTGTCTTTTGTGTCTAGGAAAGGTTATATCCATTACTCTTTCTCCATTTGTCTCTCTCGTCTACTCTTCCTGTTTTCAATTTTTCTACTAGTTGCCTATTTGTAGGCTTACTAGTCCATTAAACTGTTCAGTAACCATTTTCCTTCTCAGTATGTTTTTAGGAACTGGTGGCAGGGAGAACGATTAGCAGTGGTAGCGCACATGGTGGTCTGTACTTTTTAAATGCCCCTTCTCCACCTCTTTTTCCACTATAATCATATGGTTATGCTCTATAGGTTGATACTGGTTCTATCATTGTGTTTTTTAGGAACTAGTGACGGGGAGAACGATTGGTGGTGCTAGCGTGCATGGTCGTCTGTGCTTTTCGAATGTCCCTTCTACACCTCCTTTTCCACTATTATCTTCGCGCTAGGCTCCAAAGGATGGTATCGATTCCGTACTTCATCAGTTATATGAGTGGCATCATTGTTGCAGTCACCCCTCTTTTGGGATTCTAGAGACCTTTTCCTTATTTGGTTAACATTGTCTTGGGAGTAATTTTACTTGTGAGCCTTGTGAACTTGCAAAGCATAAACGATTTGTTTATCCTTCAGTTAATTGAAGTAGTGATTTTCCCTTTATGATCCACAATGATGTTTGGGGCCCTTTGCCTATTACTTCTATTTTTGGTTATTGGTGGTTTATCATTTTTATTGACTGCTATTCTCACGTTATTTGGATTTATTTACTTTGCACTAAAAGTGTATTCTTTTATTGTTTCAAAACCTTTCATAAAATGGTGCGTACCCAGTTTGATTCTAACATCAATTCTTTTATTGTTTCAAAACCTTGCATTCTTTTCCAGACTAGCTATCTTTGCACTCCTGAACAAAGTGGGGGTAGTTTAACACAAGAATTGCCATCTTCTTGAGGTTGCTCACTCTCTTTTTCTAGAGCGAGGTGTTCTAACGATTGCCTTTCTTATTAATTGTATGCACTCCATTGTCTTCTATTTTTAAGGCTTTTTTAGAGCTTCTTCATGGGTCTCACTCTATTTCCTCACTTCTGCCAAGGATTTTTAGTTGTACTTGCTTTGTTCATACTCTTAAATACTTGGGTGGGAAATTAAATTGTAAAGTTGTTAAATGTATCTTTTTTGGTTTCTTTGCTTCCTGGAAGGGTTATAAATGTTATGATGCTTCCACCAGCAATGTGTTTGTTAGTGTGGATGTTACCTTATAGAAAACATAATCATTTTTTTGTTTACATCAGACAACTTGTTTTGGGGAGACACAGAGATTGGAAGAGATGCTAGCGTTTGATAAACAAAATCAGGACTGCCAACAGATATTCTCTTAATTTTACTCAGAGAGACCATCGTCCTAGATCTTTACGATCTCTTCACCCTACAATGACGAAACATGACGGTTGGTCGCCGTGTCCTCAGTCTTAGTAGGTTGAGAGTGTGGAGGATCAATAGGGAACTAGAGATCGGCAGGAGTGGCTTGGACTTGGTTTGAATGAATCAATTTTGTTGGAAAATGCGGGTTTTGACTATGACAATAAATCCTCGATGTCAGAAGGGTTAGATTACTTGTGTGTCAGTTGCTATCACCATCCTCAATTTTAAACTTTTCCACTGTTACACCTAGTAATGAATCTCTAGTTGTTATTCTTGATAATAGTTGAGTTGTAAAATGGCGATTTAAGATCAAGGGAGAAGAGAAAGAAGCAGAGAGAAGAACTAAGAAGAATATTATTATGAGAAAATATGAGGTTTAAATTAATAACCTTTACACCACATCAGTATTTATATAAGAGGCATTACTATAATTATAAAATGATCCTAACATACATAAGTAATTATCTAACACTTTTCCTCAAACTAGAGCATAGAGGTTGAACATGCCCAGCTTGAAAAGAAGTCGTCGAAAAACATAAGCAGACATCGGTTTGGTAAGAATATCACCCAATTGATGCTCGGAGCATACATAGAAAGTCGCGATATACTTTGTCAGTAATAAATCACGAATAAAGTGATAGTCGACTAAAATGTACTTAGTCCGCTTGCGGAAAACTAGATTATTAGTAATAAAGATGGCGGCTTGGTTATCACAAAATATCTCTATGGGTGTAGTCGTCGGGAAAATAAATCGAACCCATAACATTTCAGAGGCAGTATATGCCATAGCACGGTACTCAGCTTTTGCACTGGAATGAGTAACCACATTTTGCTTCTTACTACGCCAAGTGACAAAATTACCACCAACAAATGTACAGTAATCGGAGGTAGACCGTTGATGAAGCCAATTTCCAGCTCAATCAGTATCACCGAAACCAACCACAAATAATGTATCAGATGGGCGATATAGCAAGCCACGGCCTGGAGCACATTTTAAGTATTGGAGGATACAACAAACAACATCAAAATGGGGTTGATAGGGAGCATACATAAACTGACTGACAACCCTAACAGCATATGTGATATCGGGGTGAGTAACAGTAAGATAAATTAACTTCCCAACAAGCTAGCGATATTGACCGACATCCAAAAAAGGATCACTCTGTTCACCATCGAGCTTAACCGTGGCCTCCATCGGAGTGTCTAGAGGACGTGTCCCGAGAAGTCCAGTCTAAAAAAGAAGATCAAAGACATCTTCTTTGAGAAAGATATATACGTTGAGAAGATTGAGCAATTTCAATACCAAGAAAATAACGAAGAGTACTCAAATCCTTAATATGAAAGTTTTTACCCTAAATGTCGTTTGAGATTGACAATACCAGCGTAATTATCACCCGAAATGATGATATCATCAACACACAATCAAGATAATAGTGCCACTAGATGTGCGATGAACAAAGACATAGTGATCAGAGGGGGAGCGCTGAAAACCATAGGTAAGCATAACAAATTAAAGCGATCAAACCAGGCACGAGGAGACTGCTTCAATCCATAGAGGGACTTACGTAGGCGACACACAAGATGCTTGCTACCAAGAACTACATAACCAGGTGACTGCTCCATATAAACTTTCTCCTGAAGGTTACCATGAAGAAATGCATTCTTAATATCAAGCTCATATAAGGGTCAAGAACGATTAACGTCAATAGAAAGGAGAATCCTAACAGAATTAAGGCGAGCCATCGGTGAGAAGGTCTCTAGGTAATTAACCCCATAAGTCTGAGTGTAGTTTTTAGCAACCAAACATGCCTTAAGACGTTTCAAAAAATCAATAGAAAGGTATTTTACTGTATAAACCCATCGACAACTCACCGCAAGCTTCGTTGGTGGAAGTGGAGTGAGTTCCCAAGTCCGGTTCTAATAAAGAGCTCTCATTTTTTTTATCTATAGCAAGTTTCCATTCAGACATCGACAAAGCCTGCTTATAAATAGAAGGAATAGAAATAGAAGAGAAGGTAGTGGTAAAGGAATGAAGACACGAGTACAAATGATCATATGACAATATTGGCAATAGGGTGTTTGTACATGTACGTTTACCTCAGCGCAAAGCAATAGGTAGGCCTATATTATCAGAAGACAAGGAGTCAGGAACCTCTGTTGAAGAATATGAAGTGGTCGGGCCATAAGTGACAGTAGACTTATGTACGTTTACCTCAGCGCAAAGCAATAGGTAGGTCTATATTATCAGAAGACAAGGAGTCAGGAATCTCTGTTGAAGAAGATGAAGTGGTCGGGCCATAAGAGATAGTAGGCCTATCTCGAGATCGCTGATATACTTGCAAAGGGAGATTAGAAGAGGATGTAGGAGGTAAGGAGATTGGTAGAGGAAGAGTGGGAGAAGAGAGAGACTCCCCTTGATGACAAGAGATGAGATAAGAAGAGAGTTGTTGACTCGAAGGAGCAAAAAACATAGTAGACTCGAAGAAAGTTACATCAGCACTCACAAAATATTGACGAGACTTGGGATAATAACAACGATATCCTTTTTAAGTACGAAAGTACCCGAGAAAGACACATTTATGAGCCCGAAGGGATAACTTATCTTGACTAGGATCAAGCACATGGACGAAAGCAGTACACCCAAAAACACGAGGAGCGAGAGAAAAGGGAGGAGAATTAGGGTATAACATGGAAAAAAGGGATTGTTGCTCAAGAACAGCAAACGGCATGCGTTTAATGAGATAACATGTAGTAAGAACGGCATCACTCAAAAAATGTTTAGGTAACTGGGCATGAAATAATAAGGTACGAGCAATATCTAACAAATGACGGTGATTACGTTCAGCAACATTGTTTTGTTGAGATGTGTGCGCACAAGTGATCTGATGAATAATATCACGATCAACACAAAAGTTATTAACATAAGACTTTATGTACTTTAAAGCATTATCATACCGAAGAATCTTAATTCGCTTTCCAAATTGAGTAAGAATTTTATTATAAAATGTGGAAAGAGCATAAAGGTAATTCAGATCCATGTTTCAACAAAAATAACCAGGTCATACGAGTGCAGTCATCAACAAAAATAACAAAATAACAATATCCATTAGTACTTGAAATACGAGATGGACCCCAAATGTCTGTAGACAACAGACATTAATAACCTCTACATTCTATTGCTTTTAGAAAAGGAGTTAGAAAGTGTACTCAACATCCTATATCGCAATTTATTTCATGACTCCTTATCTCTTCCATGTCGCGTCTTTATCTCTTTCTTATTCTCTATATTGATTTCGTAGGGTTCGAAGGAAGCTATTGCAAATCTTAAATGAAAAGAGGCTATGATTGAGGAGATCACAACTCTAAAAAAGAATGGCACCTGGGAGTTAGTATCTCTTTTAGAAGGGAAGAAACCAGATCGCAAATGGGTGTTCACATTAAAGGAAAAAATATATTGGTTAGTTGAGAGATTCAAGACTAGACGAGGTGCTAAGAGCTTTACATAGGCCTATGGTATTGACTATTAGAAGTCCTTTACACTTACAGCAAAGATGAACTATGCTCGGGTGCTCTTTTCCTGTGTTGTTAATCTAGGTTAGCCTCTTTAATAGCTAAGCGTGAAAAAATGCGTTCCTCCATGGGGTCTTACGGGAAGAGGTGTATATAAATGTACCGCCAGGTTTTTCTTCCCATGCAACTGAAGGGAAAGCTTTAAATTGAAAAATTCTCTATATGGGCTAAAGTAATATCTTAGAGCCTAATTTGATAAAATTGTCAAGCCTATGCTAAGATTTGAGTGCAAATAGAGTCATCCAATTCATGCTATGTTTTTAAAGTAAGGTAATGATAAGATGACAATTCTTATTGTGTATGTTGATGACTAGTAATAATGCAAAGGATGTTTTTCATCTCGAGGGACGTCTAGCTAAAAATTTTGAGATGAAACATTTGGAGATGTTTTGGTATCTTTTTGAGATTGAGGTTATCAGATCAAATGAGAATATATTTATTTCTCAAAAAAAATATATTCTTTACCTCCAGGCATGTTGATTGTGGACCAAGATATTCTCCTATTGAGGCTAATCATCGAAAAAGTAGCGGTGATGAAGAGCATGCCAGCAAGGAAAGATTTTAATGACTAGTGGGGTGATTAATATACTTATCTCACATCAGATCTAATATCGCATATTTTATGGGAGTTGTTAGTTCATGCATGAACTTCGTATTGTACATCTTGCAATTATTTGTGGTATTTTGAGATACTTTAAGTCTTCTTCTAGGAAAGGAATTTAGTTGTCTAATTATAGTCATTTGAAATTAGAAGCTTTCATGAATGCAGATTGGGTTGGTTATGTTGGTGATAAACGATCTACATCAAGTTATTGTACTTTTGTAGGAAGGAATCTGGTTACTTATCAAAGTAAAAAGTAGACTATGATAGCTAGATCGATGGCCGAGACCAATTATAGGGCTATGGCACATGGAATTTGTGAACTTGTGTGGCTACGAGCGTTATTACGAGATTTGGGGATTGAGGGTGATAGATCTATGAAGTTGTATTGTAATAATAAACCTATCACCAATATTATCCGTCACCCGTTGCAACATGACATAACAAAATATATAGAGATTGACACACATTTTATCAAGGAGAAATTGTAGAAGAGTTTGATTTGTATGCCCTTTGTGAAGTTTGAAGATAATTAGTGGATATTTTTATTAAAAGGCTTAGTAATAAAATTTTTCACACCATTATGTGTAAGATGGGTATGAGAAATATCTATACACTAACTTGAAGGGGATTGCTAAGTTATTAGTCATCCTATTTATGGGTATTGTCGTACTATGATCTTGTTGTGGAGGAGAGAACTCTAAGTTGCTCTCTCATTCTCTACTGTGATAGTTCTCTCTCTAGTTTTCTTATATACCATTTAAGGGTATTATTATACTTCAGTCTCATTATATATAAATAACAGTGGGAAGGGAGAGAACTCTAAGTTTCTCTCTCGTTCTCTACCGCTATAGTTCTCTCTCTAGTTTTCTTCTCTCTTTCATCTCTTTCTCTACAATTATTTTAACATATGTAACGGGATTTTGGACCTTCGATATTAATATTTATCAATATATTGATTGAAACTATCTGAGATCGACTCATACATGCCATCACCGATATTAAAACGTATTCTAACCGATGTTGACCGATAGATGCCAGTACCGATACTGATACGTGTTTTAATACTCCAATTTAGAACCATAGTTTGTATATCGATTTTAAGAAATATTTGCATATATGGTGAATGAGATCAGAGGAGTTTGTTTTTGTACATGACCTTTTAGGTTTGGTTAGATGTTATGATACAAAGTTAAATTGTAGAATGTCAAAACTAGGGTAATGATTACAAAAATACCCATATTTGACATAAATTTGAAGATGACACTTCAAAACGATCTATAATCCCAACATAAAGTCTATTGTACACTTGTGCCTATCATTAATGTAGTCAGGGGCGAATACAATGAGGGCCTCAAGTTTTGATTTCTTTTACTTTCACCTATAAAAATATTAATATTTCCAAGTATATCCTTAACATTTAGTTAGTGTCACCTCAAATTTTGATATTTTTCATTTTGCCTATAAAAAATCAGAGAAGTTTTCAAATATACCCTTAATAAAATTAGTTATTGCACTCTTAATCTAATATATTTGTTAAAAGTGCTGCTAAATGCACGTACATTTTACTTAGTGCACCACTAGATGCATGGAATGCTTGTACAAAATATATAAATATTTGTACTTGTGAGTGTACGGAGCTAAATAATTTGTGCATTTATAACGTTTTTAAAAAAAATATTCGGTTCATTCTTTCACAAATAACAAATTGCAGAACACATTGTGAGAGTAAAAGATAGTCCAAACTCGGGGCTTTTTGAAATCTACCATAAGAGGTGAGGAGAGGGCCACATGGCGACAGGTTAGACAACAACAAGAAGCAGTGGTTGAATCCAATCATCATGACAACGAGCGACGATCTTGTTGAATATAATTGTTTGAAAGAACCACAGTAAAAATATCTTATTCTAAAACAATGGAGAATTTTTCTCAAAAATCCAGCTTTAAACCTTTTTTTTCTTAGCTTTAAACTAGATAAACAAAAAACTCATTTTGTTAAAAGGTGGCTTTAAACCACCAATAGAGACAAAAGATGATTTTTTGGACTGCTATTTTTTTAAAAACTTTATCGCAAGTCAAATGAGTCCAAAGTAGAAAAAAAAAAAGAAAAAAATGGTGCCCCCAGGTTAAATCCTGGATCTACCACTGAATGTAGTGATAAAGGACAATTGACTTGGCTTCTAACGTTGCACAAATCTTCTCATACTTACATTTACATGATTGAAAGTTGAAACTAAGGAGTTTTGGGGCTGAACAGTATCAATAGGAAATATTTCAAACGATAGTTCAGCCCCATTCCTCCATTTCAAATCTAAACAATTCAGTGGAAACTGGTGTTTCATAAATCTCTCAATTATTATGTGAAGACAAACAACAACTCAAAAATTTGATAGTTCTAACTTAAATTTACTTTAGAATCGTTTACATATTCTTTGATGTGGCTGATTTTTATTGTCTTATTTCTGCAGGAATTACTTGATTTGGGTGAGGCTGTTGGAACTGAGAGTCGAGGTCTTTCCCAAGAACTTATTAGCATGCTTCCAACATCAAGGTACAAGTCTGGCGGCTTCTTCTCAAGGAAGAAATCTGGTGAGAGGTGAGATAATTTCTGAGGTGCTTCTCTTTTCTTTTCTTGCCTATTTTGGTGGTGTTGTTCTTGTGTTCTTTTTTCGTTTTTTTTTTTTGCGGGGGGCGGGGGGTGAGTGTTGGGGGAAAAGGGAATTAGAGATGCTGCTAAGATTTGTTCTTTAACTAAAACGCTGTTGTTTTTTTCTCTCCCTTTTCTGGCTAGAGCTCTGAACTATTGTGTACTTGAAATGATGGTAGATTTATTTCATATGGTTTCAGATATGTACAATGAAGTTAAATTGTTATTCATTTTCTTGTTCACCACTGAAGAACCAAATGGCTGGTCTTGTGCTACCGGTCAATGCTAGATGCTGATATTTCAGGTCCTATTAATCAAATTAATGGCATTGTAATTTAAAGAGCATTTCATTTCCCTTTATTAAGTCTTACATACCAGTTGTATGATGGCTTAATATAAAGCGCTAGCCTTTTTTTAGTAATGAAGACTTTCTTATTTATTTTCATTTGCCACAGCTTCTTTACCCTTTTATTTATCTTTCATGATACTCTCGAGCATAGTTGTCAAATTGATAATCGAAATTATCTTTTCTCAAATCGTGAATCGTATCGATTCGTGGATCGTAAAAGTTCGGTTATAATTTCTAAAATATATCATAAAATATATTTTAAATAGTTAAATATTAAAGATGTATTATAAATATGAAAAAATTTAGTCATAAATTAATAAAGAACTTGTTTTGAGTGACAAGCATATAGTATAATAGGTAAGACACTTGCATATAGGGAAAGAGATGTGAATCTGAGCTTTATTATGATCAATAATCCTATATTACATTATTAATCATGTTATGAATCATAACAATTCGTCGACACATTTTTAGATTTGGTGGTATCTAACCCAAAATCAATTGACAGTAGCTTAAAAAAGTGATGGGGGATGTCTCTAATCCTTCACCGCATGTGTCGTTCATTTGCATATGAAGAAGATTTAAAAATAAATGAAATCAATGAAATAGACACTGGGTAAAAACTTAACTCGCAAAACCAACCTGCACAACTTTGATGCTAATCATACCATGTTGGAATTTATAGTCATCAAATCCAAAACCAATTACTATTTGGTAGAGAGATATTTAGAATATGTAAATAAGGTTGGATGGCTTATAAAAGTGCTGTGGAACAAGTCTCTATAATGTAAAATTATAAGTTAGAAGAAACAAGAATCGAGATTTGCTTGGTGATGAATCGATTCCTTAATTTATCGAGCCGAATCGTACTGAATTGTGTGATACGTATCGTGAATCTTACTATTATTACTTTCGTTGATTCACCCCACCAATACGAATCGATTGCTAGATGTATCGAACCGAATCTTATGATACATATCGTGAATCGTACGATTCTGATAACAGAGCTCTCAAGTATTAATTCACTGAGCCCCTCTTCTCTTCTCTTCGCAAATTCAATCCTACGTATGTGAGATTTGTTATGGAAGGACACCGGAAGAAAATGAGAATGGTATAAGAATTGGTATGGACACCGTAAGAAAATGAGAATGGTATAAGAATTGGTATGGAAGGACACCGTAAGAAAATGAGAATGGTATAAGAATTGCACAAGGACCAGATAATAAGCGCTAAACATAATGGATTTTCCTTCTTCCAAAAGCAAAAACTTTAGTCAATAAAGATGCAGATCTTGGGAATGCGTATACTAGGAATTAACTATCTCACAAAATTTGAGAGGGGCCTTTTCTATCATCTGCTAAATGGATTATGGGTGTGTGATAATCACCTTATTAAGAGTTCCTCGCCAACTACAGAATGAACTGCAGTGGTTATGATCATGAGTATTGTACCT
This sequence comes from Heliamphora exappendiculata, assembly GCA_034768845.1. Classification (NCBI taxonomy): domain Eukaryota; kingdom Viridiplantae; phylum Streptophyta; class Magnoliopsida; order Ericales; family Sarraceniaceae; genus Heliamphora; species Heliamphora exappendiculata. Next base: position 21,445 of record JAOTRH010009700.1, read on the forward strand.
GTATCTCTCCAATTTAACCTCAATGTGGTTGCTTGTAAAACTTTAGGCCTGTCAGAACTAAATATCTCCACTTAACCTTTTCTCTGTTCTGCGGTTTTTATTGCAAGTTTTGAAAATTCACTGTCTGATGCAAATTTTTTTTTTTTTTGCATTCTTTCATTCTTTCTCCTATTTATTGAAATTGCTTGAAATATCTACTCCTTGTGAAACAGATGTGTGATCTGTCAGATGAGATATAAAAGAGGGGACCGACAAATAAATTTGCCATGCAAACATATTTACCATACTGAATGTTGCACCAAATGGCTCAGCATCAACAAGGTACGTCTATGCTTTCCCAAATTTATGGGACATCTTCAGTGACATTCTTCAACACTTCTAATCATTGATTCTGCTCTGTTTGTGCCAGACATGTCCAGTTTGCAACTCTGAGGTATTCGTTGAGGAATCAAGGTGTTAAAACATCCAACGGTGAATATTAGAAAACACAACTAGTGTTCCTTGCTCCACGTTCTTTTTTCCATTTATTGTTTTCTTCATTTTTTTCCATGTTTTGTTTTGCCTTTTTTTTTTTGGGAGATACATAGAGTAATTTAAGCTTTTTTTTTTTTTTCTTTCTAATTTAATCTTACACGTTTATTCTGTAAAAGAACCATCTTTGCCTTAGAAAGTAAAGTAAATATAATGGATATCCAAGTCCAATTTAGTTTTGTCGGGCGACTGGTAACTAGGCAATGTCTTGGTTTTTTCCTCCAGCAGTATTCCCATGCTCATTTTTTTAGTTTCATTTTTCCAAACTTGTTACTGTATTTGTTTAGGTTTCTGGAAATAAATTCTTCAGGGCTTCTAGTTGTTTGTTGGTGACTACTTGATGATGCATTTGGATGCACCTTAACTCTAACCAAATGTCGAAATTGCATGTGGACAACTACAATGTTCTAATCCTCATTTTTAATTAGGAAGGCCAACCATTTGCCCAACTTTTCTCACTTCTGCAAATACATTCAGTATTACGCTAGTATTCTTTTTCGCTGCTGTGCACTGGAACAACTGTCAGGTTTGTGTATGCATCGTAGTGTAGGGACTCTCACTTATTTAAATGTGGAACTCAGACTTAGGGTGTGTTGGGTCAGCTGAAATTATTAATTTATAGATTATAGTTGAAAGATGTGATTATGACTTAAAAACAGAATTTATAGATGATTCATGGGGGAGAGGGGGAGTTGGAGGCGACAGTGAGAAACAAAGCAAAACTATTTAAAATACCAAATTTAATAACATGAATGTAAAAAAGTACAGAGTGCATCTCTTAAACAGATATGAAGGTCTCAAAAACATAAAACACTTGTGCTGCTGCCCTTTATTTTTTAAAATTTTTTGATTCAGCTCATCCTCCAAAGCTGGAATCACTGTCAAATAGGGGATGTGGAAAAATATTAGCCCGTGCTAGTTATATGTGCTACTGATGTGGAAAGTGGATGGAGAGAGTATTATTTTTGTTTAAAGTACAGGAATATGGAAGTGTGAAGGGGGAGGTGCTATTGATGGAGGTAGTTTGAAGATTGAAATGCAGTGAACTACAATATTTAGGGCTGAAAATGAAAGGTGGTGGTGGTGGAGTGGGGGCGGATGGTCTTAGTGTTCTGCAGTAGGTGATGGCAGTGTAGCATTCTAGAAGTAAGGAGGTGGAGGTGGTGATTTGTAGTAGTAGGGTGGCGGTGGAGAGGGTGATGGTGGTGATTTATAGATATAAGGAGGAGGTGGTGATGGAGGGGGTGGTGGAGGGGATTTATAGATGTATGGTGGTGGAGGTGAAGGCAGCGGCAGCGATGGTGATGGAGGTGGTGGTGGAGGGGACTTATAAATGTA
>JAOTRH010009731.1:0-23309 GCA_034768845.1 Heliamphora exappendiculata
AACATTATTCATAAATCACTAGGAGTCCAACCATCCACAACATTATTCATAAATCACTAGGAGTCCAACCATCCACAGGTTCCTCTCCCCAATTCAATTTCACAAGCATAGGTTTCTCAAATTACTTTCATCATATATATATATATATATATATTTCATTTTAATATTATAAATCTCATATCATGATTCACATTTCTTACCACCAGAATTCTGTATCCATTGTCTTTACATCATCTTATTTTGAATAAAATTCCAATCATAACCCATTATTTATCAAATCACAAACATCAGATTAATATATGACAATCTCATATTCAATGTTCATCCAATTTTACTCTTTTAGATTATATTATTAACTTATAATTATTCAATTAACTCGTATTTTTATCTAACCGTCATAAATTCAATTTGAAACTCAACAAACTTAATAAAAACTCATCACATGATTCATGAGTGAATTTAAAATATTCAAAGTTTCTAGAGCTTCCAAGTAAACTACCAATTTGCTCATTTAATGTAAGCTAACAAATTATGAGTTTTCAACTTACAGTAATTCAATTAAAATTCATATTGTTCTCATGTCACTTCAAGCACTCTGTAAACAAAACTAAAATTTATTTTTGAGCTCGAGTATCATGACATCAAGGTTCAAAAACTAATCCACCTAATACTGTATTAGAAACTAATAACACTTTATCATCTTGTCTTATTCGATATGCGCTCACTTGTAATTTCATATATTTATACCAAGTTTGGGATCCAAGCTATTAAGATTCAAGTTTTATTAAATTAAACTACAATTCAGTACATATAATAATTCTTACGGTGTAAGTTAAACTAAACCTCAATTTGCCATATAACAATATCAAGAAATTACCAATTTCAGAAATCAACTATATTTCAATTCTTAGTCCAATTTTCGTGAAATTTAGTCACTTTAATAATTTAATTCCATCCCTTTTGAACTATGAATCCAATTATCACCTTTGATTTATCTCATTAGACTTAAACACAAACTTGCAACATCTCATCCTCATTAAATTTTGAAAAAACACAAACCAATAAACTGGGTGTTAATTAAATTTTTAGCAAACATTCCAAGTTTTCTATATAACGTTTAACTCACTAACCTCCAAATCATATTTACAAATCACAAATTTAACCTTCAACTTACCAACCAACAACTTACATGGTCCAAACCTCCCACCCAAGCTCTCTATTACATATTCAATCCAATCAACCAAGCGGAGTAATTCGAGAAGTAGCCATACTATCACAATTGTCCAAAATTCCTCGACTTTCTCATCAAATTAATTCATGAATTACTTATAAACACTATATGATCCAAGCAACTTCTCATTAGTCCAATTCAATTATATTTTTCAACCTTAATATCATTTTCATTTATTCTAATTCTCACCTATTTTACTATCACGCCCCAAACTCCGGGTCACATGAAACACCTACAAACAACCAACCCGAGAATACACTCTCAATATGAAACATACATGCATTGTATATAATTGCCAAACGGCATATATTACACGGTTCCAACACCAAAAAATATGTTACAACATACATGTAACAGAAAGAACAAAAAAGAAGACTACAGCTCTTCCACCTCCCAAGCACCTCCAAATCAACCTACGTGACCAGTACCTGAATAAAATTAAATCGCACACCGTGAGCCAAAACTTAGCAAAAACTAGATAGGCATGCAGTATAAGCTAAACATGCTAGGAAAATGAGGTGCAGTTTTGGACTCTCTTTTAAACCCTTAAAACAATTTTCACATACAAACGGAAAAGCGAGGATACAAACCATCTTTCGACTCACTCGCAGGAGCCTTGAAAATAGTTGAAAAATGATTTTTAGATCACGATTCGCACGACTCTTAAAAACAATTTTAAAAATTGATCTATCCATCTCACAATGCAATTCATGCAATCCATGTAACTTCTCGGGATGAACCCGAGGGACCGCAGCCCCACCAATGCACTCTTCTCGGCCTCACGCTGAGGGACCGTAGCCCCACCGAATACCTCTTCTCGGACTCACACCGAGGGATCGTAACCCCAACGCAATCTTCTTGACCTCTCGCTAAATGACCGTAGCCGAAACGTAATCTACTCAGCCTCACGCCGAAGGACCACAGCTCCAACCCAATATATATCTTCTCGGCCTAACACCGAGGGACCGTAGCCCCACCGAAAACTTCGTCAGCCAAAGCTAACATTCACAGAACCACATGTTCACCTAGCCCATTCCATACACCTATGCATAACCTAACTAGGATTTAAATACATGAAACCATGTACTATCATTATGTTTCACAAATCACATCACATGCTACACACGCGACTCACATAACACTTGCAACCCATGCAACATGCACCACATGCATCCATTCCTCATATTCCACATAACCATACCTATAAAACTTCTAAGTTTTAAAGCATGTAATCACGGTACACGTAACGATACCAAAATATGTAATCTACTTACATAATTTATACATAAATAAAAAGTTATAAATGCACATAACCATGTATAGCAATACATCACAACGCCACCCGTCAAAACAAACCGACATCCACTCACCCGAACGACCCACCCACACACCGGGACCCGTCCACCTAACTCGAAGGCCAACACCTAAACCTCCCACATAACGGTTCTCTCCAAAACCCACCTGTAAATCGAACCACGGACCCACACGTCCCGCACATAACTAGCATGCACACAACCGTGCCTGACAACCCGCATTTCCATACCCGTTATCCCCGAGAACGACACCTAAACAAACGCCCAAAGCCACAACACGACTCCTAAAGCCATAACCCGACCAACCGAACCCCAAAAAAATCCAACAGTATTTCAATTAATTAATCCCATAACTTACCAATCAAATACCATTGAAACCCAATCAAAAACCAAGAACCAACCACCAAACCACCAACACAAAACTGCCCAAATCCAGTTGACTGGACCCACCCTCCAGTTGACTGAAAAACACACTGAAAAAAGGCCCAAAATGCCCAACACACTGTCCAGTCGACTGACCCTCACAGTCCAATCGACTAAACCCAAGAACCTAGGCTCCAGTCGACTAACCCCACAGTCTAGTCAACTAAACCCAAGCAAAAATTGGTTCCGAGCTACGGGTTTCAACCTCCAAACCCCGATTCAAAGCCTCCAAACTCCCATCCAACACCCTCGGACATACACACGCCCAGGCCTAACACTAAGACCTCAAAAGAAACACCCGACACCCAATTCTATCCACCAAAATAGTCGAAAAATGATTTTTAAACCCAAAAACCTAACTTGAAACAAACTCAGATATACAGTAATCTAACTGTTAAAAACACACACGATTACACATAGCATCCTTATACAGCAGTAGGGTCTAGAATCCTATCTCGGTGAGTTAAAAACTCGACGCCTTGAACCATGTGCAAAACTGAGCTTCGCTGGAATAGATTTTCGTCCGGATGAACGCGTAGTCCACCGTGCCAGAAGTAAGGATCCGCTATTGGATCGTTGAAAATTGAGCCCCCGAGAACTTAGAGAGAAGGCAAAGAGAAAAAAAAACTTACTGGAGAAGTTTTGAAAATATCTAATTCCAATTATTTATAGGCCTTCAAAATATTTTTTTTTTTGAAAATTTTTGAAATTCGCATCGCAACGCCCCACAGCCCCGAGAACCTGTCCCGCATGCATATTTAGTCCCGATCATGCATCAAAAACCATTTAAACATGGTAAAGCAAAAATGCTAAACGCGCGTTGAAAATTGTCGAAAAAAAAATGGGTCAGGGTCTTACACTTACACTTACACTCGCAAACTCATAAGAAATACCTTCATTGTTTGATTTCTTTTGTGTAAACAAATTTTTCACTTTGACATTACAACATTTTATCATTGATTCACCTTCAACCCTTCCATACCAACCTTTCTTCCACTTAAGGGATTATTCTTCCTCCAATCGCACAGTTCATTTAAATAAAACAAATTTATGTTACCTAACCTAACTATTCCTTTCTTTATAAGATAACTTATCACATAATTCACCCGTCAACCAGTCGTATGGATACCATCAATATGGACACTAAAAATTCCATGAAATCATATTGGTTTAATTTTAAAATAACCCATTGTCTTCAAGACTCAATACTTCACCAGTAAGTAACCAAGCTTCTAGAGAATTAAGTGTTAATAGATTAGGTTACTCCCTTTACGTCCTTAAGCCTCTTACTTTGAATTTGCATCGCGGTATTTCACGAATGTCACATGTATCATTAAATTAAAGATTAAAGACCTTGGTTTTCAATTATTTCATAAAAAGTCAACACAAATCATGTAATTCACTGAAGTTAGTCTAGATCCTACTTGGTTGAGCCCCAAAAACCTTCAATTTTTGCCGATGCTATGGAACCCTAACCTTTCAGCCAAAAGGGGGTTTCAGCTCCTTGATAGCTCTCAAGCGTTGTTCTTGCTATTTAGCTCCTGATGTTCCTCTTGGAGTCTCCAATTTGTTGCCTAGTTTCACCAATTTTCGAAACCACGCTCGCTATGAAGCTCAAAACTTGGTAGAAATGACGGACATAACAGAGAATGAGAAGATGTATGGAGCGACGCAGTACAGGGCTCGGTCTCCCATGGCAGAACCAAAACAGAAGAGGAAGGTGACTGCGGTGGCACCAAACAGAGAGGTTTCGATCGATGGTGGTGATGACGCTGGCGTCGGCGACAGGTGGATGCCATAGGTTGGTGTTTTGGTGGAGGTGGCACTGTTGCTTTTTTTTTGTGGCGAGGGCAGTCGCGGCTCACGCTTTTATCTTCTCTCTTTGTCTCTCCCTTGATCTCTCTCGATCTCTCTTTCTTTTTTTGCATTTTTGCCGAAGCTTCTCAGCTTCGGCTGAGAGGCATTTTCGTTTCTCTCTCTATTTTTTTGTGTAAATTTAATTCAATTTATCTATTTTATCATCTTTTATACCATCAACTTCCTAATTTAACCTCAATTTGATTTTATTTAGTTCTAATTTATATTATTAAAATTTTTAACCCCTCCAAATATAAATCACAAATTATGCCCGAAAATTTTAATTACGTTAAAATAATTAATTAATTAAATAAAAACGTACTAGGTCACTACGAGCATAAAGAGAATGCTTGTACAAGCATATCTCCCTAGGAGAGAAAGAGCAAGCCAGTTCCCGAGAAGAAGGAATCCTGAGGCGAACGGAGGCGGGAATATCGTACTTTTTCCTAAGATGCTCTAGGTCGGCCAGTCGGGTGGTGGGTTCCACGAACTCTGCAGCATGACTCTTGGAAGAACTTGTTAGGGTTGGTATACTGAAAATCATGTTTTTAGTATTTAATTTTATTTTAATAAAATTAATTTTCTATTTTATGATAATCTTTATGAGCAATGTAGGTATATTATTTCTTTGTTATGCATGGATATCTGATATTCTGTATAGTATTTAATATGATGTGTAGAGCACGGCTTACACACAGAAGATCAAATTTTAGGTTCTTGTAGAATATACGTTTTATGTTCACAATTTAGATAGAAATGGACATGCCATCGGTACGATTGTAGTATAGAGTTTTAGTAGGCCTATCTTGGTTACGGGAAACAAATAATAGCGTCGTCTATTGTTCCGACTCTCTATGTTAGTACACTTTGGGTGTATTGAGCATGACATTTAGGGTAATTAATTTTAAACTAACTATATAAATTAATGCACACCCTAAGGTTATTATGAATAGTCCACATCATCTTAATCCTGAAATAATTATTGATTTGCGTATATTTAATATTCGTTATTTTGATTCATTAGAGGATGGGATCTTATATGGGTTTATATTCTTGGTGAGTTGGATAACGGTATTATTTATATGAAAAATATTAGTTATTGACGGAATCCACGTCTCGAATGATTGAGATTGACTTAAGAAAGCTTATAAGTTTTGACCGGGCCAAACCCTGCAGGTAGATTTGATTATCCAGCGGTCAAATATGTTAAGCGAAAATATTTAAGAAATATCAAGATACCGATTAAATTAAATTGTCAGTAATAAAATTTAATAGACGGGTATCGAGAATCTTAACATAGGGAAAAATGGTAAGTATTTAATAATAGGAGCTCAATGCAAGAAATTTTTGAGATTATGGGTCAGAGTATAATTATAGTTCTTTAGTGGTGTGAACTGTAATTCAGTGTTTTATAAAAATTGCAGAAATCGCTGCGTCTTTCCATAATTACAAAAATCGCTGGTAGGTATCTGTGTTCCATTGAAAGTCTTACTAATAATTACTCCCCAGGTCCTTGTTGTAGCCCTATATATATGCAGGTAAACTGAACCAATTTTAGATCATATTATATATCATATTTTGTCTTTTAAGACGAAAGATATCTGGGTTCTGCCGGTACAAGTTCTCGATAGTCCGTAGCCCACGCTATATTCGAGAATCACGTAAGGGAATATAATAAAAGATCTTACAGGAGCTTCAATTCGAAATCAAATCGTAGTTGAAGAATTAAACGACGAAAGATATTTTTTAAAATTAACTTTGGTTGCACGGGTTTTATTTTGATCGTTCGACTTCAAAAAAATTTTCTGGAGCCCATTTTGGTGTTTTCCCATCCAATTAATTTTTTACCGAAAATCGTTTACAAAAATAATGATCTTGGCAGTTTTGCCTCAAACAAATTGGTATCAGAGCCGTTTTGTTTTTTGTTTACGATTATCGAGGCCGAGTAGTTTTAGAACTGTTGCTAACTTTGTTTTACCGGCGTTCTAATCCCAATTTTATGATCATTATTTATTTTCATATTTGATTGAATGCATGGATGATGATTACTTTTTTTTATGGGAGTTGAACATTATAGATTTTTTTTTTTTTACCGAAAATCGTTTACAAAAACAATGATCTTGGCAGTTTTGCCTCAAACAAATTGGTATCAGAGCCGTTTTGTTTTTTGTTTACGATTATCGGGGCCGAGTAGTTTTAGAACTGTTGCTAACTTTGTTTTACCGGCGTTCTAATCCCAATTTTATGATCATTATTTATTTTCATATTTGATTGAATGCGTGGATGATGATTACTTTTTTTTATGGGAGTTGAACATTATAGATTAATTTTTTAGATCGAATGTAAGCCTATAGCGCATAAGTTTCGATGTAACCGGTGGTAGGCGGCGGCAACCGGCGGTAGTTTCGGCATTTGTTTTGTAGTTTTTTTTTCTCTGTAGTTTTTTTTTTTTTTTTAAAGGGGGGATGCAAACAACCGACGCAGTAGCCAAACGCTACCTTGGGCAGCACACAAATAGAAGCAAACAGCGGTTTTGAAGCTTGAAAAAGAAGCAGCACTGTTGCCAAACGCCATTTCCAGAGCACTGTTTCAGCACTGTTTTCCAAACTGCTTAGTGCAATAGCCGTCGGGTCCCATCTAGGCTTCACCAGTTTTCCAAACAGCCACCAGTTTCATGCAGTGTGACTCCAGTGCAGTTTTCCAGCAATCTTTTGCAAACACAAACAACCGGTTTCCAATACTGTTGCACCAGTGAGTTTATCAAAATAGTGGCTGCGACGGCACTGTTTTCCAGGCGCACTTCCAACGCCGGATTCCAAACTATTTTCGAAACTGTTCCAGCAGTTTTTTTTTTTTTGCAAACAAAACAGTTTCAGTGCAACACAAACAGGGGCAGCGAAACTCCAGTGGCGCAATTCCAAGTAATGTTTCAACGCAGCAGTGTTTCAACGCAGCAGTGATTCCCAAACTGTTTCCATATACAATTCTGAAGCAAATCCACACAGTGGCGCTAAGTTTTCCAAAACTGTTTGGAGCTAATCCAAAATAGTGCATGGGATTTGGAATTATCCAGTAACTAATTGTAGTGGAATTCCGCAGCAACCCAAAGACTTGCAGCTTATCTTTCAAAACAAAAAATTAAAACTCTTTAGAGTTTAGATCGATTAAAAAATTGAGATATATTTATCTTGTAATTAATTTATTTTTTTATATATTAACTGCATGAATGATAAATATTAATTTTAATTATCCTGCTAATTTAATTAATTCAAAATTTTAATTTTAATTAAAATATTTTATAATAGAAAATAAAATAAAATTTGTTTTAATTATTTAATTTTATTAAATAAAAAATATTTAGATATTTTATTTTTTTACAAAATATCACGTTTAAAATAATTTTTTATAAAGTTGGATATCTTGAAAAAAAATGTGAGAATTAATTCCAGATTTGGAATTAATTAAATAGAAAAATATTTAATCAAAATAAATTATTATTTTTTAAAAAATAAAAAATAAAAAATAAAATAAATAAATACTTTTAATCGCTACCTTAGCTGAAAAACAAAAGAAAAAACTGTGCATTTATTAAATTTTATTTTTTACGCATTTAAACACCAAAAGGTAGTTTGATAAACTAGAATATTTGAAATCGTGTATACGGAAAGATGTTTGATTCTTTCAGTTCGTGTGACTTTCGAAGTTAATAAATTTATTTTAATTAAACAAATTTTTATAACACTCAAAAATATTTTTAAAATATAAGTGAGAGAATTTATTCACAGATAAATTTCGCGGTCTCCATCACCAATTTGTAAGTAATGTAATTAAACCCTGCGTGTTGGCAATAAGGCAATCCTCCCCATCGAACAAATTAATTGCGGTATCGCCAGTACAAACCTACTTTAGGGATAATTCTGAATAATTGTTAGGATTAGGTGATTGTTAACACTTAACTGTATATAATAGTATACTCTCCATTTAAATCTCTACTATTATAAACTGGACCAAGACTATGTCAGTTATCTAATTTTACTTGGTATTGTCAGTTGCTTAGGTAGTAAAATTAAAAAGAATTGGTCGGTCTAGTCATATGATGGATAGTAGCCATCCATCCATCGTGGTATGCTATTCTCAAGTTACCAGACTGTTAGCGAATTAATTTTAAAATGGTAGAGGGAACCAAATTAAAATGAATTCAAAGTTTTACTCATCATAATTAACGATATTTTAATTATGTGATTCATGATTAAAATAGCTTTCAACCCACTCACTTTAATACTCAAAGAAAACAAACTAATAGGACTGAATTTTGTTGACTGAAAATATAACTTGGATATAACTCTAACTATAAATTGTATTCCTTTAATACCAAGAAATGTGTTTGTTTCTGAAAAATGTTCTTTCTCTAAGCCGAAGGCATGAAAAAGAAAAATGTTCAGAAACGGGGAGGCACGATTTTCAGGGTAGTTAGTGGGCCACAGTATAGTGAAAAAAAGCTAAAAGGTAGATGTTTTCACTACAATCAGACCCGACACTAGAAAAAAGCTATGTCCAGTATTTCTCAGAAGGCAGAACAAACTGGGTAATTTCTATTCACTGGTTGTGAAAACATATTTAGTGGTGTTATCTACCGGTACTTAGTGTGTAGATACGGGAGCCACTAATCATGTCTGCAACTTAGTGATAGAGAGATTTATCTACATATGGGAATTAATACAAAGGTAACTACAGTTGTAGTAGGAGATGTTACTCTTAATTTTGGTAGAGATCGGGTTTTAATATTGAGAGATTGTCTTTATATACCTACCATTAGAAGGAATTTAGTTTTCGTTTCTAGATTGACTAAAAATAGATATTTGAATTATTTTAATAACTCTGTGGTTATTAAGGATAATAAACGGGTTATCTGTTCTGGTATATTGGTGGATGATCTTTATATTATTACTCGTATATGTCCTACACTGTAACTAACTAAAATGAATAACACATATACTTTACCATATAAGAGAAAGTTTTCTTCTTTAATGAACCAAATATTTCTTTGGCACTAACGCATAGGTCATATTAATCTAAAAAGGATAAACATACTGGTAGCAGATGGACCTTTGAGTTCATTAGAAATGAAGGCACTTCCAGTTTGCGAATCTTGCTTAGAGGGTAAGATGAGCAAGAGGACCTTTTCGGTCAAAGGCTATAGAGATAAAGAACTGTTGGAGCTGGTTCATTTTTATTTGTGTGGTCCATGATAATCCGGGCTAGAGGTAACTTTGAGTACTTCGTTAGTTTCATTGATGACTACTCAAGGTATAGATACATTTACCTAATGCACCGTAAGTCTGAATGCTTTGAGAAATTCAAAGAATTCAAGGCAGAGACGGAGAAGCATCTAGGTAAAAGTATCAAATTACTACGATCCGACCGTGATGGAAAATACCTCTTTGGAGAGTTTAAGGACTACTTGTCATCAGAGAGGATTACATCCCAGTTAACTGCACCTAGCACTCCACAACAGAATGGTGTAGCAGAAAGAAGGAGTAGGACTCTTATGGAGATGGTAAGGTCAATGATGAGTTATTCAGGTTTACCAAATTTGTTTTGGGGACTCGCTTTAGAAACAGCAGCCTATATTCTAAACTTGGTACCTTATAAGTCAGTACCTTCTACTCCCATAGAATTGTGGACCGAGCGTAATCCTAGTTTGAAACATATTCGTATTTGGGGGTGTCCAGCACATGTGCTGAAAGGAAACACGAGTAAGTTGGAACCGAGAGCGAAAGTCTATTTTTTTGTGGGATATCTGAAGGGAACGAAGGGTGGTCTATTTTATAATTCTAAGGATCAGAAGGTCATTGTTAGCACCAATGCCCGATTCTTGGAAGAAGATTGTATCATGAATCACAGGCCTAATAGCAAAATTATTCTGAACGAACTGAGAGAAAATACTAGTAGAACGGAAGAGGAACCACAAGTCACTGATATTCCATTACCTCGTCGTAGTGGGAGAATTATTAGGACAGGTGCAAATCAAGAACAGGGTTCAAATTTGGCACAGTCTGTTACTGCTAGTACACAAACGCAAGTAGTGACTCGTCGTAGTGGGAGGGTTATTCATAAACCTGATCGGTATATGTTCTTGGGAGAGTCATTTGATAAGATCCCGGCAGAACTAGATACTGAGCCCTGTAACTATAATGAAGCACTAAAAGATAAAGATACAGATCTTTAGTAAGGGGCTACGAATTCATAGATGGAGTCTATGTATTCCAATCAAGTCTGGAAACTTGTACAACCACTCGAAGGGATAAAACCCATTAGATGCAAGTGGATCTACAAGAGGAAGAGAGGAGTAGACGGGAAGGTTGAAACTTTCAAAGTTAGGCTTGCTGCAAAAAGGTTCACTCAGAAAGAAGGGATCAACTATGAGAAAACTTTTTCATCGGCAGCTATGCTTAAGTCTATTCATATTCTCTTTCTCATTGCAGCTCATTTTGATTACGAAATCTGGCAAATAGATGTCAAGACAACTTTTCTTAATGAAAGTCCTGATGAGTGTACCTATATGATACAAATAGATGGATTCATTGCAAAGGGCTAAGAACACATGTTGTGTAAGCTTAAGAGATCTATTTATGAACTTAAGCAAGCATCGAGGTCTTGAAACACTCAATTTGATTAAGCTATAAAGTTTTATGATTTTGATCAAAGTTCGAATGAGTCCTGTGTGTACAAGAAGCGTGACGAAAGCGTGGTGATCTTTTTAGTACTTTATGTAGATGTTATCTTGCTCATCGAAAACGATGTGGGGACATTATCCACAGTTAAAGTATGGTTATCTGGACAGTTCGATATAAGTTCGATATAAAGGATTTGGGAGAAGCCAGTCACATCCTTGGGATCAAACTTGTGCTAGATCGAAAACAAAAGATGTTGGGCTTATCACAAGCAAAGTATATCGATGATATCCTTACTCGTTTTAGTATACAGGATTCTAAGAAAGGGTTTCTCCCTTTCAGGAATGAAATCACTCTATCTGAGGATCAGTGTCTTAAGACACCTGATGCGATAGAGAGGATGAAGGCAGTTCCTTATGCTTCGATAATAGAAAGCCTCATGTATGCTATGCTTCGCACCAGACCCGACATCTGCTTTGTCGTTGGCATGGTTAGCAAATATCAGTCTAACCAAGGCAACGACATTGGACTGCGGTAAAGAATATAATCAAGTACCAGAAAAGAACTAAGGATTATATGTTGGTTTACCAAGAAGATAGTCTAGTATCTTTGGGGTACACAGACTCAGATTTCTAGTCTGACAGGGATTCTCGTAAGTCTACCTCAGGATATGTGTTTACCTTAGGTGGTGGAGCTATAAGTTGGAAGAGTATCAAGCAGTCCTGCATTATGATTCCACCGTGGAGGCCGAGTATGTGCTAGCTTGTGAAGCAACCAAGGAGGTCGTTTGGCTCAGGAACTTCCTGATAGATCTAAAGGTGGTACATTCAGTTCAGTCGGCTATTACACTTTACTATGACAATAGCGGAGCGGTTGCAAACTCGAAGGAGCCAAGGGTCTACAAGAAAGTCAAGCACATTGAGTGTAAGTATCACATGATACGAGAAATTATACAGAGAAGTGATGTTGTTGTGACCAAGATTTCATTAGGAAACAACCTTATAGATCCTTTTACAAAGAGCTTACCGGCTATGACTTTTGATAGTTATGTAGAGGGTATTGGAGTCAGATGTATAACAACATAGTTTTGAGTATAAGTGGGAGATTGTTAGGGTTGGTATACTAAAAATTATGTTTTTAGTATTTAATTTAATTTTAATAAAATTAATTTTTTATTTTATGAGAATCTTTATGAGCAATGTATATATATCATTTCTTTGTTATGCATGGATGTTCGATATCTTGTATAGTATTTAATTTGGTGTGTAGAGTACGACTTACACACAGAAAATTAAATTTTAGGTTCTTGCAGAATATAAGTTTTTTGTTCACAGTTTAGATGAAAATAGACATACCAACGGTACAACTGTAGTAAAATATTTTAGTAGGCTTGTCTTGGTTACAGGAAACAAATAATAGCGTCGTCTATTGTTCCGACTCTCTGTGTTAGTACACTTTGTGTGTATTGAATGGGACATTTGAGGTAATTAATTTTATACTGACTATATAAATAAATGTACACTCCAAAGTTATTATAAATAGTGCTTATCCTCTTAATTTTAAAATAATTATTTATTTACATATATTTAATATTCGTTACTTTTATTTATTGGACGGTGCAATCTTATATGAGTCTATATTCTCGGTGAGTTGGATAGCGGTATTATTTATATAAAAAATATTAGTTATTAACGGAATCCACGTCTTGAATTATCGGGATTAACGATACCCCCTTAAGGAAGCTTATAAGTTTTGACCGAGCCAAACTTTGCAGGTAGATTTGATTATTTGGCGGTCGAATAAGTTAAGCAAAATCGCATAAGGAATATCAAAATGGCAATAAAATTAAATTGTCAGTAATTAAATTTAATTGACAGGTATCAAAATATTAACGTTGAGAGAAATGGTAAGCATTTAATAACAGGAGCTCAATACAAGAAGGACTTGAGATTACTGGCCAGAGTGCAATTATAGTTCTTTAGTGGTGTGAACTATAATTCAGTGTTTTATGAAAATTATAGAAACCGCTGCGTCATTTAATAATTGCAGAAATCGCTGGTAGGTATATGTGTTCCACTAATGATTGAAACAACTATACAATGTAAAATAAGTAAGGCAATGAAATT
Source organism: Heliamphora exappendiculata (assembly GCA_034768845.1). Classification (NCBI taxonomy): domain Eukaryota; kingdom Viridiplantae; phylum Streptophyta; class Magnoliopsida; order Ericales; family Sarraceniaceae; genus Heliamphora; species Heliamphora exappendiculata. The sequence continues at coordinate 13,625 of JAOTRH010009731.1, forward strand.
AACCTGGTCACTCCAAAGAGCTAGAAAAATAGTGTTTAGAAAGACCAGGGATCCAAACTAAATACCTAGATCGCTAAAGAATCCTCAAGTCGGGGAATGTGCCTCGGTGGTCTAATCCTTGCGTGGTGATCCAACCAAGGCTTCAATGTAGGCGTCGGAGGTTCGGATCTCGGTATTTCGGTAAGGCTTCGGCGTCGGGGCTCGAAATTGCTCGGCGACTCAGTAGAGCTTCTCTCACTAAACCACTTTATATTTTTCTATCTTTGAAAATGTACCAGAGGTACGGTATTTATAAAATTCTTCAACCAATGAGATGCTGTCACGTTTTGGGACACATCAGGCCATTTGGAGTTGGCGGTCGTCAGGTTGCGAGTTGGCGGCCGCCATGTTGAAAAAGGTTCCATGAGATTTTATTGGCGGTCGCCACAATACAAGTTGGCAGTCGCCATGTTGGGGTGGCGGTCGCCACTTTTGGCTTGAGTTTCCAAGAGATTCTATTAGTAGTCGCCACAATGAGCATGGCGATCGCCACTTCTGGCAATGACTTGGGCAACAAGTTATCAACGGTTCGGTACAACTTCATTGGTTTTGAAGGTTTTTGATGGTTTTTGATGGTCGGGTTCAATTACCGAGCTTGGATCACTTCCCGAGGATCGAACTGAGACACCATTCTAACTGTTTTCATCATCGGATTCATCTAAGATTGGGCGGGGTCAAATTGGGGTGTCTACAGTTGCCCCTCTTTGATATAACTTGTATAGCAACGCGTGATGCAAGTTATATCAAAGATCCAGAGACAACAGCTATTTGACCGAGCCGTCAATCTTAGGCCACAAACACACAAGCATGCATACAATGTTGGTCGTGCTCGAATTTTTTTCAAGCTGCCTATGTAGCCCTTTACTAGGGATCAGATCAAAACGAAGTTCCTGGACAAAATGCAAGGATGCAAGATAAGAAAGACGATGCGGATGCTAACATGATGCAGATGCTGGTATGATCGAACAAATCCTAAAGATCGAGTTAAGATTTAAAAGGAGTGCAAACAAGTCAAATATTGAGTTAATATCTAATAACTTGGCTGGAGATAAAATAATTAAAAGGATCGAGTTAAAATCCATGAAATTATCTTAACCAGGAAAACAATCACGAAATGATCGGCCGAGTTAAGATCTCACAATTTCGGGATAAAAATAACTCAAAATTAAGTTGTGGCTTAAAATTAGATTTATAGGAAAAAAACCGCGAATTAATAGGTCGATTTAAGACCTGAAAATTCGGGACAAGGCGTGATATAAAAATAATCAAAATCCTAGTTACGGCTTAAAAATAAATTTATCAGAGAAAAACCGCGAATTAATAGGTCGAGTTAAGACCTGATAATTCGGAACAAGGCGTGAGATAAAAATAATCAGATGCCTAGTTTCGGCTTAAAATTAAGTTTATCGGAGGAAAATCGCGAATTAATAGGTCGAGTTAAGACCTGAAAATTTGGAACAAGGCTTGAGATAAAAATAATCAGAAGCTTAGTTACGGCTTAAAATTAAATTTATTGGAGTCGAGTCATCGCAAAAAGATGGAGTAGCAAAAATAAGGTTTTTTTTTGTAAAAAATCTTAGAAAATTAAGAAAAATTGGGACAAAATGGGCAAAATACCAACATTAAAAATGAGATTTTCTTTGCCCATTTTTTTTTATTATTATTTTTTACTTATGTATTTTTTTTAACACAAAAAGATATAGATCTGTTTGGCGTACCAGGGCTTAGAGTTCTTAGTCTTTTACTAGGGCGTGCAAAAACTAAAGGATCGTCACTTATACACGAACCTAGGGTTATGGTGCCTAATCTTTTCCTAGGGTTTTGAAAGAACCGAAATGTCGTCACATACACACCAACCTATAGTTTCAGTGCCTAGTCTTTTCTAGGGCTTTTGAAAGAATCGAAGGGTCGTCACATACACACGAACTTAGGGTTTAAGTGCCTAGTATTTTTTTAAGGCTTGAAAGAACCGAAGGGTCGTCACATACACACGAACTTATGATTGAGTATTTTCCTAATTTATTAGGGCTTGAAAGAACCGAAGGTCGTCACATACACACGAACCTATGGTTGAGTGCCTAGTCTTTTTCTAGGGCTTTTGAAAAAATCGAAGGGTCGTCACATACACATGAACTTAAGGTTTGAGTGCCTAGTCTTGTTCTAGGGCTTGAAAGAACCGAAGGGTCGTCACATACACACGAACCTATTATTTGAGGATTTGCCTGATTTATCAGGGCATGAAAGAACCAAAGGTCGTCACATACACACGAACCTAGGGTAGGAGGATTTGAACCAAATGATCATCACATACACATGATCCTAGGGTAGGAAGATTGAACGTCACATACACACGATCCTAGGGTAGAAAGATTGAACTAAAGGATCGTCACATACACACGATCCTAGGGTTAAGAAGATTGACCCAAAAGACCGTCACATACACACGAACCTAGGATTAGGAGGATTGAACCAAAGGATCGTCACATACACACGATCCTAGGGTAGGAAGATTGAACCAAATGATCGTCACATATACACGAATCTAGGGTTAGGAAGGTTTTCCTGATTTATCAGGGCTTGGGGTGCCTAGTTTTCTAGGGCATGAGAGAACCAAAGGATCATCACATACACACAATCCTAGGGTAGGAAGATTGAACAAAAGGATCGTCATATACACACGAACCTAGAGTTAGTGTGTATATGACTGATTTATCAGGCCTTGGGGTGCCTAGTTTTTTAAGGGTTGAGGGAACCAAAGGATCGTCACTTACACACGAACCTAGGGTTAGGAAGGTTTGCCTAATTTATCAGAGCTTTGGGTGCCTAGTTTTCTAGGGCTTGACAGATTTGCCTGCCGCACCAGGGCTTAGGGAACCTAATAGTCGTTTTGCGAACCTAGGACCTAGACAACGCTTCACATATGACTAGGATTTAAAATAAGTTTGCCTGGCACACCAAGGCTTTGATCAACGAACCATTGCTGAGGGCTGCTACACAACTTTTAGGAACCACGGGTTCATATTTTCTGCTTTGGTCTTGAAACGTTATGCTCCACTGTAGAGGAGTTCACCGTCATTCTTAATCTCGTGCCATGGGAGTTCATACTAATACCTTCCATGTTCATCATATATCCTTGTGGCCAAGAGGTTTCTTTCTTCATTAATGGGAATTCACAGATTCTGTCCTACGGGTGCCCTTGGTGACTTCAACTTTTAGTTGTGGTGCCATTATATTCTGTGCATCTGTTTGCTCACCTGGTGCTTTCTGCTTTCTTGTGACGGCCGAGTTTCCACTATTCTGGTGGACATTGCTGAGCAAATAAGGTCAGGAAAAGACTTCATGCCCCTAATTTTGGCTGAGACCCTGATTGGTCTAGCGTTATCTACTCGGGTGTAATCACGTCTTTTGCCGGTAGTCCTCTGCTTCTCCAAGGTAAAACTCAAATCTCTCATTTTCTCCGCTCTTCTCCCATTTTGCTAATTTCTCTCCATTTTTACCGCTCTCCTCTCCTTTTGTTAATTTTTTTCAATTTTTACTACTCTTCTCTCCTTTTTCCACTATCTCCACACATCTCTCCTTTTGCTGAGTTTTTTCGATTCTTATCTCTTTTTCTGTCATCTCAGATTTGGCTGATAGAGAAAGTAACTCTTCTACAAAAATAGGGTTCAAAAGGGTACAGCATTATTTCCTTTGTCTGTCATCCTTTTTACCAGATATGCACTACTAAGGAAGCTTGGAGACAATATCTTTCTAACAACGTCTTTCTTCACTAACTGGAAGATACATCACTTGGTAGTGCTCCTAGTGGCAGACTTTGACCATTATGGACCCCCCCCCCAAGATGTCTTGTTGATTGGTCTATGGCTGTCCACCTTCTATTATCCATACTGGATCATGAGGTAATTTGGTCGAGATCAAATCATATTTTATGCCGTATGAGGTCGTATGTATTCATCATCCCTTTAGACCCTATTTCTGACACGGTATCTAGAGGCTTGGCCATCCCGTTCATTGATGGAGGTGCAGGGACTGCCCCACACTGAGCTCCCCGAGGAGTACAAGGCGTGTTTGGTTCAGGATAAAGAGAGCAGAAATAAAGATCGAGAAGAACAAGTAGCAAAGAGAAGGAAGATCTGAGAGATCTATTTTGCTCTTAGAATTTTGTAGCTTTCTTCTTTATTTAGAGTTTGGGACTTGCGTGTCCACTCTTTATTTTCAAAACCTTATGATTGCAGCTGAAATAATGAAAATCCTATATTTATCTGAAAAAGGTTCCCAATTATTTAAAGTTTTTCGATTCTTGCAATTAAACGACTTTATTATCAGAACTTAAAGATAAATATGCTTGATCATTAGTTAGATTCAAATATGGCTAAAACAAATAAGGTGGCCGGACTTCTTAACAGAAGTTTCCTACGTATCCCAAGAAAGTGAAATTATGCCAAAACGTAGTTCAAGCTCGATTTACTCTCGGGTATTAACACTCTCCTTTTGTGATGCCCAAACTTTTATCAAGGTTGCCCTTTCGAGTTTTTGGCCTTGCAGGCTGCTCTAACTTTTGCCTGGGTCGCCTTTTTGATTTTTAACTCAGCGAGTTTTTTATTTTTTTTTCTATTTTTCCCTCAAAGGTAGTATTTTTTTGAGCTGGTCCAAGTTTATTGGAGTAGAGAATGGGTTACCATCTAGATCCATAATGATTACAGCACCACCAGTCACAATAGTCATGATCAGATGCGGCTTGCCCCAATTCGGCTTGAACTTTCCTCTTTGGTCAAAAAAAGGAGCCTTGATTTCCTTAAGAGCCAAGTCACTTTCTCTTAGGTCCCGGGTCTTATTTTTTGTTGTTGAACGCTTTGGCCCTTGTATGTAGAACAGAGTTTATAGTCTTCTTTCATCGAATAAGAGAAGTTCTTTCATCCAACTCTTCTGTAGGTTGCGCCACATCTTATACTTCTTGATTCTTTCAAAGAATTTGTGCAACACTATGATATGGCAGTCTCGATCTTTGGACTTCACAATCATGTCGCCCACATACACCTCGACGTCTTCATGTATCATGCAGCAAGGTAGTGGTATCCCTTTGATAGGTTGCCCCTGGCATCATACGATAGCAATAGGTACCCCGCGGTGTAGTGAATGTCATCTTTTCTCTATCTTCGGGGTCTATTAGAATCTGATTGTACCCGAAAAAACCATCTATGAATGACAAGAGGGCGTGCCCCGCTGTACTGTCCACCATGATGTCAATATGCAATAGTGAGAAGTCGTCTTTGGGTTAGCCTTGTTGAGATCTCATAAATCCACACAAATACTGATGCATCCATACGTCTTCAAGACTTGCACAATATTAGCCACCAACTTCGGATACTCGGTTATCATACGAAATTAAGCGTTGATCTGCTTGGTGACTTCTTCTTTGATCTTCAAAACCCATTCTAGCCGCATTCTTCTCAATTTTTATTTGACCGATTTGGCATCGGGATACAAAAAGATATGATGTTGGATAATATCAGGATCAATTCTGGGCTTATCCTCATATGATCATGCAAACACGTCTTTGAATTCTTTTAATAAAGTCATTAATCACTCACGTTCAACTAAAGATAACGAAGAACCAATTTGGACAATTTGTGGTTAATTTCATTACTCATATTTACTGACAAAGTTTCTTCAATTATTGGTTGGGTACGTATTTTTTTTCTCTTTTGTTTTTTTATTAAAGCTTTTAATTCTTCAGGGACATTCCATTCGAATTAAATATTATTAGAAAGCGTACAAAATAAATGAAACAAAGTAGAATAATTAGAATCTTCATTTATTTCATTAATATCAAAGAGAGCAGGAATTACAAAATTGAAAGCAAAAGAAGAGGGTGCACAGATAGACATGCCCTCGAACTCAACATCTAACTGATCAGAACAAAACAAAAATTTACGAGACTCCAACTTGACTTGAGACTTGAATCATGCAAAATACAAGAATTTAAAAATCAGATGTGACATTCGGTGCAGATAGAGGTGGAATGACTTTATTATCAATGAGATCCTGAATGTCATGACGGAGTTTCAGACAGTTGTCGGTTAGGTGTCCATGGCTCTGATGGTATGAGCAATATTAGGTGGGATCGAAGCGTCGTGGTAAAGGGTTAGGAGGCGGCATTAGATCAAGAAGCTTTATCAACCATTTCTCGACAAGTTGATTCAGGACTGTGGACAGAGAAATATTAAGGGGAGTGAAAACTCTCCTTGACTTCTTCAGTTGTGACGGCTGGTTGCTTCTGGGAAAGGGTGATGAAGGTGAAGAATTTGGTCAATCTAATTGGTTTAGCAAATTCACCTCGTTGGAGCGAGGTGCGGGGTTAGTAGAAGAGGTGGGATGATTTTGGTTGTTGGATGGGTAAGGTCTTCTCGACTTTTGGCTCGGCTCAACCTCATCGATATCACCAGATTGGATTTCATCTTTTATCTGAACCCTGACGTCAAACATCTACTCAAAAGTAGACCACGGTTGTGTTATCAAATAATGCTTTGATGGAGACTGAAGGTTCCTGACTACAATCCTCTCTTATTCCTTCTCAATTTGGTCGATTTATCATTTTGGCCGCCTTTGCCCTCCACCTAGTTTGAGAATCCACGAATGATCTTATACTTTCTTGATGAGTGGTGTTTGGCTCCCGAGTGGTTACATCTAGCTGTACATTATAGCTGTATTGGCTGACAAAAGCTGTGGCGATGTCCTCCTATGTTCTGGTCTTTGCAACATTCAGGGAGAGGAATCACCTCTAGGCTGCCCCTGAAAGAGATTGGTGGAATAGATGATCCTTAAACTGGTCATCAATCCCTATAGGAGAAAGGGTATCGACATACATTCTCAAATGGGTTCTAGTATCACCAATTCCATCAAACTTCTCCATTTTAAGCATTTTAAACTTTTTCGGCAGCTCAGTATTTGGGAACAAACAAAGTCCCCCTACATTAAACATATATTCCTTGACTCCCTTGGCCTTTCTAAGGGCCTTTTCCATGCGGTCGATCTTCTCAGTCAATGTAGATTCTCTGGACTGAGTAGTGTTTTCTTCCTCAACTATCACCTGACGAGGGATCTTCGGTGGTGATTCTACTTGCAGTCCATCGGGGACCTGGTCGTCATCCCAATAGTCTTTCCTGTTACCATTTGGGTCATCATGCTACTCATTCAAATACTGACAATCGGGCCTGAATTGCCAGAATCTATGCTTGGCACTGGTTCTAAGCCTGGGTTTGCTGCTCCATAACTCTTTGTATCTCAGTAATGGCTCTCATTAGAGCTGTCAAGTTCACCTCATTCTCTGCCATTTCAGCTGAATCAGTTGGCTGTTCAGATACTCTATGAAGTTTGCCTGATTTTGATCTCTTCCAAATACGTGTTAACTGTACTCTTCTCGACTTAATGGTAAACCCTAAAAAAATCTGGATTCCAAAAGCAGAATGACCAGTATCAAATACTTCCCGGATAAAATTCTGACAATAGACAGTAAACATCCCAGATACCCAAACCATAAGCAGATAATTACGAAAGCAGAAACCATGCCCCTGCCAGGCTCATTTCGTCAGCATAACAACAAGATGACCCGGAATGACGGCTAAGGAGAAGATTAACTAACTTTTAGAAGAAAGGTTTATCTAAACAGACAGCACTCCGGTAGAAAAAATAGTTCTAACAATCAAGAGACCGGTTCAATCTAGATTTCTAGGAAAAAAACGGGCAGCATAACGGTAGAAAACTAGCTCACACGGGTATAACAAGGATTTGAAGGAAACGAACCTAAACAAAGGTGGGGGTATAGAACTAACAACTCGGGAAGAACCCGAAAGAGAGAGGAACTATCCTAGAGGTTTCAAAACGAAACATGGGTATGACCCTTAGAAGAAAACTATGGCGTAAAAACCTAACAAGGTGAAGAACAAAGCCCGGATAAGGACCCGAATGCGGAAAGATAACCTAATCAAAAGACAACGGAAAGCCTGGGATTAACCCAAAAAAGGAACTAGCCTAAGTGAAACAAACGATTCTAGCAAAAGCAATCAAAACATACAATTAAAAAAATACATAATTCTACTAGGGTTAGCAGCACCTAATGGGGAGTTCTAAGCTACTATATGAAAAAGGCCGATTTTGGTCAATCGAACATGGTACCTTCTGAATAGAGCCAGGTATATACCTCCCATGCAGAACATGGTCAAATAGTATGTTCGAACTCTTTTATTGTACCTATAATAGTATACAGTCAGCAAGAATTGCTCGTCTTCCCAATAATTCCCGAAACGGATGTACATTTAGGGCGTCAGGTCGACCAAGCAGGGGGGTTTGAAGAACAATGCGTATGCATGCGAAAATGCAAATGAGAAATTCTTATTAAGAACCAATGATGTTTTCAAGTTTAGCTCTCTTATTTGGTTATAGAAACCAGTCCCCAATAGAGTCGCCAAAAAATACTGTAGCATTGAAATTTTAGAGTTTTTGAAAAATGGTAAAAAATAAGGGATTTCAAAGATATTTAGAAAATATTTTAACACCTTGAAAGCTAAAATTTTAAAATTCTATTTTTGTTGAAAATAGAGTCGCCACTTAGTTTTTGAGAAAAAACTAAGACAAACAAAAATGACTACTAATCTTGAAAACGTCAACCAGATAAAGAGAGTTTGGGGCTAAGGTACGAATCGGGGAAGGTGTTAGGCACCCCGTTCACCCAACTATAAGATTTTCTTCTACTAATCATCATTGGTTCTTTAATAGAATTTCTCAAATACATGCAAATAAAAAAAATAGAGGTAAAGAGTGAACATCCAGAATCAAATATAAAAAATACATAGTATACGTAAATAGAATGCCAAATAAAGCAAATATCAAAATGAAAATCCTAAGTCCCGTGGAATGCAATTTCTAACTAAATGATACAAGGAGCACACCGGCATGTAATATTTACAAAAATAAACTAACTACCATAATTTGCATACAAAAATAAAAATATGCTAAAATTATTTAAATATGAATTGTTACAAAATAACCTAAACTATTCTAGACATAATTTTAAAGAAATTAACTAAAACATGCATATTATCAAAACAAACTAGGTTAACATGATAAATTAATAAAAGAAATAATAAAATATGCATGAAAAATTCTATAAAAAAATTTACAAAAGAAACTTATACTAGAAAGAAAAGAGGTTAGAAAAATACTATTTTAACAAAAAAAATCTAATTATTTACATTTTATATTTTAAAAGAGATAAAATAAAAAAAACAAAAGAGAAGAAAGTTGCATTTTTAGAAAATATAGCTTAAAAACCATTTTATAATTTTTGGGCTTAACAAAGTAAAAGAAAAGAAAAATGAGATAAATATCATAAAATGAAAGTAAATTACCATTAGAAAGGAAAGTGTTATAAACAGGCAACCCAAGAGGGGGGAGGAGAATTGGGTTTCTTTTCTAGCAATGGATAATATAAAAATCTTTTCAGAAAAATCTTTTAATATCGCACTAAATCTAGATATGCAATTTATGAAATTACTGCAAAAATTAAAAGAAGAGGGATAGAGATAAAAAACCAGACACCGGGATTTATAGTGGTTCGGCTTGAACTGAGCCTACGTCCACTCCTCAA
>JAOTRH010009752.1:0-23306 GCA_034768845.1 Heliamphora exappendiculata
CTATAATTGGATCCATCCAATATAATATCAATAGGACGGACAATGGAATCGAGAGATGATGCTGAGTGAGACATTTTCTTTTTCAAAATAGACCTAATCTGCCCAAATCAGCAGCGACAGCAGCCGACGAGTGTGCAGCAGCGGCGGCGAGGGCGACGACTATGAGATCCAGCGGCGCCGGCGAGTGTGCAGCAGCGGCGGCGAGGGCGACGGTGTTGTGGGCTGTGGGCTGCGCTGGCGCTGTGGGCTGCAGCGCTAGAGGAACGATCTAGAAGAAGAAAATCCATCGCGCGTCGCGCGACGGCAGTAGCGATGACGCGAGTCACACGACGGCGGACACCTCTGATATCGGGCGACGCGAGTCGCGCGATGGCAGCAGCGGTGACGCGAGTCACACCACGGTGGACAGCTCAGATCTCGGGCGATGCGAGTCGCGTGACAGCAGCAACGGGGACGGCCTGACGCGAGTCGCGCGACGGCAGCAGCGGTGACGCGAGTCACACGACGATGGATACCTCATATCTCGAGTCACACGACGGCGGACACGAGACGCGAGTCGCGCAACGGCAGCAGCGGCGACGGCTTGAGGCGACGGGAGCAAGCAGGCGACGGCGGCGTGTCCCAGGACGGTGTCGGCGACGGGACGCGACGGCAGCAGCGGCGACGCAAGAGGGCAGTGACGTGAGCGACGTGACGCGAGAGGGCAGGGGGCGACGGAGGCGAACGACAGCGACGGAGGCGAACGGTAGCAACGTGACGCGAGAGGACAGGGGCTGGGAGTACTACGGGCCCCAAGAATGTTGTTTTGATACCATGAAGAAATTGAGAATAGTAAAATAACTGTATATTTTCTGTATATTGAAACTGTACAATATATGGCCTATTTATAGGCGAATAGGGATAAACAATAAAGAAAATCAAATTAGAATAAAATTAATATAATCAATCTAATATTCTAAACAATCTAATATTCCAACACTATACAAAACACAAAAATTACGTAATTCACTAAAAATTAAGACTATGGTCACAGAGTTCTCACAATTAATTCATTAATTTGATAGAAGTTGTTATGCCGAAAATGTTCAGAATAATTATAAACAAATCAGAAAGAAACAAATTTTACGAGGTTCGACAATTTACCTACATTTGCGAGCTACGAAAATTCAATTATGTATAATGAATTACAAATCACTCGACTCTCATAAATTTTTTTCTTCTCAAACAACTTACATACGCTAATAATATGAGACTACATTCATATTTACAAGAAAAAAACAGTAACCTAATCTAATCCTACTTGTACTAATCGAGTTCAATAATAATCAAATTCGTGCAAATTCACAGTTTTTAGAACTCTTCAAAAAATTAAATTGTTGTAGAAAAGATTTAGTAATATGATAGACTAGAAGTTTATTCCAACTCGAATAGAATTTGAGTCAAAATTTTCAGCAATCTCTACCTTGACGAGAATTCATTTTTCGAACAAATTAATATACCAATGCTACCACAAAATGCACTAAAAGTGCTCAAAATTTTAAATCGAACAAATCTACAAATTTAACTCTACCTCTAAATACGCTCTGTGTCACCAAATTCACCTAAAGTGATCAAAACTTCAAATTCAACATATTAGTAGGTTGATGCTGCCACCAAATACATTCTGAAACGCCAAATTGTGCACGAAGGTACCAAATTCTAAAAATTAAATAAAATATAGACAAATGCGCATATCACGTTCAAACCAAATGTGAATCAGGTGAAGTGACCACTCAAATTATCAAATTTTGTCAAATTAAAACTGTATTGAAACTTGACCCAAATTGCACATCTTGTCATCAAAACTATAAGCATATCCTCTACCAAACAAATGCAACTTGATAACCGACACAAAATTTATCTATTGACAAATTTCATATAAAGACAAACTTCAACTGTAAACAAACTTTGCCTAAAAATCAAATTTTTCATGATGAATAAAATAGATTTCTCTAGACGAATAAAACAGATTTTGTCTGCTACAAAACTCTTTAAACTTTTAACTTCTTCATAGGATTCAAATAGACGACCTTTCAAATATAAATCATAAATACAAATAATCAACCTAAATCCAACAAGCAAAACTTTTAGCAAAATCGGTTATAAAAATTCTCAAGTTTTACCAGAACCAATATTCAATGCTTGAATAAGACAAAACAACCGCTTTTACGCTCTAATAATGCAAAATAAGATTTTAGAAGCCAAACTAATCAAATTTAATGTCATAGTTGAATCTAGAACGGTCAAAAACTTTGGGAACCAATATAAACTAATCAAAAAGTTCCAAAATAAAGTTGAACCGATATAAAATTCTAAATTAAACCTTACTGAATAAGTTTAGATGCATCGATTGAGTCTCGATACTAGAGGTGCGCAAGCCAAAAGCTCAAGTTAATCTCACCGCGTATGAGTTTCTTCTTTGTGTAACAAATTTTGAATACCAAATTAAAGTGCGTTTGTTGTATTCAAAATACATACAAGATTTCGCATTTGAGGATACATTCAAAATTCGATTTTGACTTATAATATATCGTTCCAATTATCTCCATGAGATGAAACTTCTAGTATATTCAAAAGTAATTTTTGATCATTTCGAATTCTGAGGAGAGAGAAAAAAAATAACTTTAACAAAAACTCTGATATCACTTGTTGTGTAAGAAAAACCAAGAACAATCATAAACAAATCACAAAGAGATAAATTTTACGTGGTTCGGTAATTTATTTATGTTCGCGAGTAGCAAAAATTCAATATATGTAGAATGAGTTATAAATCATTCGACTCTCGTAAATTTTCTCTAACTTGCACAATATTAATAATATGAAACTACATTCATATTTATAGAAAAGAAACAGATACTTAATCTAATCCTACTTGTGCTAGTCGACTTCAATACTAATCAAATTCGTGCAAATCTACGGTCTTCAGAACTCTTCCAAAAATTAAATTATTGTGACAAAAATTTAAAAACATGATAAATTAAAAATCTATCATAACTCAAATAGAATTTAAATCAAAATTTTTAACAAAAATAATACAATAAAGTGCATAAAATTCTAACAGTACATACACTACTCAAACTATGTTATAAGCTAAAAACAACTCAACAATTTTTTATCCTCTCCATGAATTAAGTTTCATGAAAAAAAAAAAAAAAACTCATTTAAATTGCAACGCTTCCATAAGATGGGTCGGAATCATAAATAGAACACCTCAATAGCGAAACCAACCTCCACACACCTAACTTTTTTCTTATACTGTGCAAGCACATATCATTTGAACACACCATGGTTTGATAGATAATTAAGTACTTTTCAACTTTAATAAAATATAAAGTCAAATGAACAGATACAACTTGACTTTAAGAAATAATAGGTGGATTCATCTGATGGGTTATGTCATCAATAATCTGTGTGGGGTATTTGCATTATTAACATTATCATGTGATAGTTTCACATGATTTTCATCAACTTGCTTAGCTTGCCTAGCTATGACGCAGGGAAATAGGGTTAATTAGTTTTCAGAATGAGTTATATATAGAATACAGCTTCTTTGTGGTGTTGTTCCAACAATAAAATGTTGTTGGGTTATGTGAAGTTCATGTTGAGTTTTATATTAATAATATAAATTGTTTATTTTCATGACATTGGCGCATAGATCATTAATGCAAAATTTTAAGTTGATCGAAGATTGTGTTAAGCTTGAACAAATCACATTTATTTTTAAAAAAAATAAAAGAATGTGTAATTATTTATGCATTTATCAGTATAAGTATACGATTATGTTAATGTTTTTGCATGGATACTCTCTGCAATGAAATTTATAAAATAAATAATTTAAACCAAATTTGAGTCCCACAACCCGCAACAGTACAGTGTTGTTAAATCAATCAAACAACAGAGAAGCCTAACCCAATATGGAGAGAGAAGAGATGAAGATAAAACATAAAACTAGTAGTTTGCGAGTAAGAGCATCACTAATATTAATTTTGAAAAATTAATGAAGAGTTTAATTTATAAGTTATTTATTAATTTTTATTTAGTATAAGTAATTTTAATGAGTAAGTTTCATTCTTATAAAAGTTTTAACGCGTAAGATTCATTTAGAATAAAAATTTTATAGAATAGATAAATTTATTTATATTTTTTAAAAATATGTATAAAAAATACAGATAAATTTATTTTTTTTTATTAAAAATACGTATAAAAAATACAGATAAATTTATCTATTTTATTAAAAACACGTATAAAGAACACAAATAAATTTATCTGTTTATATTTTCTGTGTTGATATACAGACAGATAAATTTATCTGTTATGCATAAATAAGTATATAGATAAATTTATCTGTTTACATTATTTGTGTTGATATAAAAATAGATAAATTTATCTATTAAGTATAAATAAATAAATAAATAAATTTATCTGTTTACATTATTTGTATTGATATAAAAATATATAAATTTATCTGTTTACATATTAAATAGATAAATTTAATTATTTACAAAGTATTTTCGAAAGAAATCACGCAATTGAACCTTGCGCATTAAAATTTTTTTTTTTACCTTTGACTGAAATCTCCTATTAATATTTTGTCTTGGTTAAAATATATTTAAAATGTATAATTTTTATTTTAGCTAATTATTTTTTATGTATCTATCATGATACTACTAAGGCCTATTTCGGATAGCTTTTAAGTATGCTTTTTTGGCAAAAAAAAGTCGGCTTTTAAGTTGATTTATTTGATTTCAAAAAAAAGCTAAATTAATTTTTTTTCATCTCTTAATTCAAGAAAAAAAAAAATCAACACATATGTCAAATGCTCTAATTTTTTTTAAACAAAATTATTATAATACTCTTACTTTAAAAAGTCAACCATACTTACAAAAATAAAAGTATTCGTGTCAATATCTAAAACACTATAATTTAAAAGTTAAAAATAAGAGTATTTTAGACATTTTAATAAAAAACAAAAGATATTACAAAAAATTATCCTAAACAATATAATTTTTTTTATTTCTCTTTTTTTCTAAAAAAAGCTAAATTTTTTAAAAACTAAACTTTTAAAACATCTTAAATAAGCACTAAGTATGTATATAAAATACACAAAAAAATACATCAACACAAATTGGTCACGTGACTTATTTTTATTAGTCGGCGGTTACTATGAGTGTGATTAACAACCAAAAAAGTCGAATTAAATTAGTAATTAATACTCTATTAAAATTCACATCTCATTCTAAAAAATAATAATACTAGTGTTACATTGCTACCAATGCCAACTTTATAGCATCGTTATATTTAAATATATAGAAGAATAATACTATTTAATTTGAATAAAAAAAACTTTTTATCAAATTAACCAATTTTAAAAAAAAATTAATTTAAAAACTAATTACCAAATACAACCTATTTTGATCTCATTTTAACATTTTGCTAAAAATGTAACAAAACAAAAACTATATAAATAAAATTTTAAATTAGTTATCAATCTAGCTCTAAAGTTTTGGTGGCCAAACCTATAAAATACAAAATAGCTAGCGGTATAAATAACCTATTAGAGTACAAAAATTTATGTTAACTAACTATTTTAACTAACATACTTCGTATGGAGACCTTTTTGGCAAATTTAAGATTCAAACACAGTTTATTGACATCTTAGCATCATAGCGTGATTATGGATCTACACATTTTAATGAGTAATTATTATATAATTTTAGAGTATTTCGTATCATTATTTACTTAATATTTAACAATCTGTTTAGCAACATAGGAGAAGGGGAAAAAAGATAAATTTACTTAAATTATAATATATATATATATATATATATAAGAAAATATAGTTATATTTTGTCTCCTATCTTATTTGTTTAACTTCAATAAAAGAAAAAAAATAAAATATCTAGTGTTATTTACCAATTTAATCTTAAAATGAGGGTGTTTTGAATTTATTTGTTTTTACATTATAAAGTTTGTCTCTCTTCGTTTCTTCTCATTTTTTTTTTATTTTTCTCCTTTTAAGTAATTCAAACAACTAATTAAAAAGAAGAAAAATAAATAATTTTTTTTCCAGATGTTATCAAATCACCCAAATCAGATGGGTTGTCATTCAATAAAATAGCAAAAAATCCTAATATAACAACATTATTTAACTTTTGTTAGGTAAATAAAAAAAAAAGTAGTTACCCGATTAACGTATTGAATCTTTTAATTTATTAAAAGTATCAAATAAATAACGTTACATAGGTAGTGTTTAATATTGTTGAAACTAGTAATTTATAAATTATAACTTATAACAAAAATTGTGAGTGTTTGATACAAATTATAATTTATAATTATAAAAATAAAATAAAATAATTATAATTTTTTTAAAAAATTATAAATATTTAAAAAAATTTATTATTTATAATTAAAATTAATAATAAAAATTTAATTATTAATAACAGCTTAGCCAAACACCCCCATATACTACTCTAGAGTACGCAATCATTTTTCCACTTTAATACCCTCAAGTCACGGCACCAAAAACAAACCCATTCTATCGTACGTAGCCGATGATGATTATCAATTTTTAATCCCCTTCTCATCCATAATAGCTTTGGGATAATAAATTTATAGGTACATGCCAGCTTATCCATGTTAAATAAAATCTTTAGTTAATATATAGCATCGGCCTCTACTTTAATTTGCTATCTTTAAGGTTTGAGGTTTAAAAATTTTCAAATTATATTAATTTTTTGAAAATTGAGACCAAAAGTTCATACGAAGCAAGAGCCCCATAAATGGACGACAAAATTAATTTCTAAATATTAATTAAAGTACGCATAAATTAATCTAAATACCTTAAAATATTATATATATATATATATATATATATATATATATAGCTGGAGTTAATGACAACTAGAAGCAACCCACATGACTTTAGTAAAAGCTACCTACGCCTAATCAAAGTTCAATTATATAGCTTCCAGTGAAGTCATCAAAAGCCTAATCTAATCAGAAATTGACTGTTCCACGGCCATTTTGAACAAGTCTATCTTAAGAATATTTTATTGACCATTTCAAAGGCATAATTACACGTATGCCAAGTTCTTCGAAAACTACACAATTTTGGATCAAGACCGAGTAAATAGAGTAGCTTACGTATTATTTCCTACGAATCAGAAAAAAAATAAAAAGAAAATAACGGCTTGCAATTTTTTCATTTTTTTACAATTCCTATAAGGTAAGACGAAATTCAAAAATAAAAGAATTAATTAAAAAACTTATAAAAAACCCACTGAACAAAAAATAAAGAAATTTAAAAAATCAATAAGCCATTATCCAAACAGGTTCATAATTTTGGATGAAAACGGAGTAATTAAAGTAGTTTATGTATTTATGTGCTTTGAATAAGCAAAAAGAAAAACCAAAATAAAGGCTTGCAAATGCAAGAAATGAACTTCCAATCAATAGCAGCCGCTAATGAGTCGCCAATAAGACCGAAGCAGAAGCCAGTTCAAATTTCAAATTCAAGAAATGAGGACAAAAGAATCAGGAAAACAAATTTATTCCGTGAGCAAAAAATACTACATTAATATGCTAATACAGTGTGTTCAATCAATGTAAATGCATTCCGTGTACACCTTAATATAATAAGATCATAAGATCATGTTAACGTACAATAACTGTTGCCTTCCTAATATAAAATTATTCTCTAAAATTATAAATACATAACGTGCGCGTATTGATTGGACACACCACATTAGCATTCTGACGTAATATTCTCTACTCACTAAATAACTTTTCGTATAAAAAGACAATTTAATGCAAATTTAGAAGAAAGCACAACCTACCAACTGAATGAAAGCAATAGATGTTAACATCCTGTCTCTGATCAAACTCTTTGTTCCAACAAATGATCAGTCTTAGCCAAAGATATCAAAATAGGAAGAATTGAAAAATTATCCTCACCTTTCACCTAATGTAGAAAATTTTACACAATCATGGTGTACATGAAAAACAGAAGCAGCAAAACCCTAGGTTGAGCAGCACCCAACTCTCTTCATCGCAGTCACATCTTTACCAACATCAATTTTCTCCCCCTTCGAGGGCACGGCAGAAGCAGCTCCGTCATCGGCAGACTCCATGGCCTTCTTGCTGACAATTCGGTAGATCTGAGTGAGAACTTCTGCAAATGCATTGTCCACGTTCGTAGCTTCCAGAGCCGAGGTTTCCATGAAGAAGAGCAACTCTCTTTCGGCAAATGACTTTCCATCCTCCGTCGAAACTGCCACAAGGTGTCGAAGATCTGATTTGTTACCAATAAGCATGACTACGATGTTGGGATCTGTGTGATCCCTCAACTCCCTTAACCACCTCTCGACGTTCTCAAATGTGGAGTGCCGGGTAACATCATACACAAGCAGTGCACCTACTGCACCTCGGTAGTAGGCACTAGTGATGGCACGATACCTAGAAACTCATAAGTGGTGAGAAGAAGTCACAAATCCAAAAGCGTAGCTTACCTCAGGCACTAGAAAACAACAGTAGAGCAGAATTTACAATATCAGTCAGCAAGAGAAAATTAGTGTTTAGGGCACAAAATCCTGTTGTTGCTCCAAGAGGGGGTAATACTCAGATGGTGATACAACGACGAGTGGATTTTATGGATGTGGAGTTGATGTGTGTTCCAAGTGTTGTACAAGTTTAATGGTTGACGAATAGCATGGGTTCTCTAGTTTTTGGTGATGTTTCTTTTTCAAAGTATGTATTCTCTTGCTGATCGTTATCGTCAATCCATTACTCTTCTATCATGTATAGCAACATCTTCCATCAATTCTTCTACCATAACACTTCAATCTATCAACAGATCCATATCCATAGATGTGGCTAGCCATAAGATAAAGCATTTACATATTTGTTCAACCCTAAGCATTGTTTCACACTAAAGTAGCCCATTCCAGTGCGGGTAGCCGGGTACCCAATGATAAAAGGATGCGCTAGGAGTTCAGGACTATGAGGAATATACTCTATCCCAATGAACCCCATCTATTTCATCTCCCTCGTCCTGATCCATCTTCCAAACTGTAATGTCCACATCCCGAAGTTTCTTCACTTTCAAGCTTCCATAATTTTCTGGTAAACAACATGTGGAGCTTTTACAAATGTAACCATCCTTTCAATATTTTATCTTTCAACAATACAATTCATCTGTGTGATATAAAGGGGACAAATGGTCACAGATTTCATTCAAGACATTTTACTAGAGGCCCAAAAGTTCATTATAGGTTCCAAACCAAATTATACCAAACTAAGCCTTTATCCTAATCAATTGAAGTTGGCTACATAAATCCTTTTATGACATCCTATTTTGTTAAGAGTCATATCTTCGGTTAATTTTAATATGTTCATATCTTTTCTTAATGCGGCATTTCATGTCAATTTAGATCTATTTCTCCCCCTAGTATTTCTATTACTCGTGATCTTGTTGCTATTTTTTACCACTACATTAACTGGTCTACGTTGTATATGTCCAAACCACCTTAATATATTTTTTCTCAATTTGTCCTCAATTGGTGCAATCTTTACTATTCCACGAATCTTTTCATTCCTAATTTTATTTTTTCTATTCTTACCATGCATCCACCTTAACATTCTCTTCTCTGCAACACTCATCTTATTTATGTGATCTTTTCTAACAGCTCAATATTCTGTCTCATATGAAATTACTAGTCTAATAGCTATCCTATAAAATTTTTATTTTATTCTTGTAAGTATCTGTTAATCACATAAAACTCCGGAAGCACTCCTCTATTTAAGCCAACCAACTTTGATTCTATGGATTACATCATTTGCAATAACTCCATCTTTGTTAAAAATTGAATCTAGATAACAAAAATATTTACACTTAGGTATCTCTTAGTTTTGAATCTTTACTTTTTCATAATTTATACTCCTATTACTGCTAAAATTATATTCTATATATTTAGTTTTATTTCTACTTATTTGAAACCCTTTTGATTCCAAAACTTTCCTCCGTATTTCTAACTTAGCGTTAACTCCACTCCTAATCTCAACCACTAAGACAATATCATCAGCAAACAACATACACTATAAGATCTCATCATGAATGTGTTTAATCAATTCATTCATAACGAAAGAAAAGAAATAAGGACTCAAAGTCGATCATGGGTGTAATCCTATTATAATTTTGAATTCATTTGTCTCTCCCGCATGTGATTTAATTATGGTGGCGATTCTATCATATATGTCTCTTATCACATCAGTGTAACCCTTTGTCACTCATTTTATTCTTAACGCCCACCATATGATATCTCTAGGCACTCTATCATAAATTTTCTCTAAATCTATAAAAATCATATAAACATCTCTCTTTTTTTCTATATACTTCTCTATTAATCTTCTTAGTAAGTAGATTCCTTCCATAGTTGATCTACCTGGCACAAAAGTTCATTATAGGTTGCTGAAAGATATTAGGGGAAAGAATGAATAACCAATTTGGTGCATTCACAATCTATAGACAAAAAGGATTTTGAATGCAATTCTAATTTTGAGTTTGTGTTCGAGTAAACTAAGCCCTTGTTCCATTTTTGAGCAAGCTGCAGAAGCACAGCTGCACAACATACAAGCAGAGCTCACTTGAGCATCCTCAAGCTCTGCCGCTTGTGTGTATGAAGAAATCAGTGAAGGTCGTCATCTTGGTGGATCTTAAGGCATTCGTGAATCGTGATCAGTTCGTTATGAATTCCTCCTATAGAAGAATCACACCCACAAACATGAGGCGCTTGGATTCGAGTAGGGTTGATTTGTAAGTTGCAACTTGTGTTTTGTCCTTTTGATGGTAGATTGGTTGGCTGGACAATGATTATGTGGCTTTTACCCTATAGGGTTTTCTTCATAAAAACTGCATAGTGACTTTGCATATTTAACCTTTTTTTACCAACAACAAAAGAAAATTTATTGAAGAGAGAAGGAAATTGTACAAGAGGATCAGTGGAAAAAAAATGCTACAAAGAGATTTCTGACATACGATTCATGCATATGCATGCACACTTCGTAATAATTAATTGGCTTGATTAATTAATTAACTACCATGCATCCTCCAAACACATTGATAAATTCAAGATCCAAAATCAGTTTTCTCGCAATCCATACAAAAAAGGACAAACAAACCAAATCCAAAGCCAAAAACCAGACTTATGCTGTCGGAAGTAAATAATTAGATAGCTGCATACTCTCTGAGTAAACCGTAGTTCTAAAGCTGAAAACCAGAATTACGTTTCACTACTGTTTCTTTTCCACACAGTTTTGGATATCCAATATTTTGAAACTCTGAAAGAGTACAGATTGCTGCAAGGAGGGAAGTGAGCGAGAGACCGAGAGCAAACAGTACCATGAGGGAAATGGGCTTTAAAAAGAGAGTCAAAAGGTGTTTGAAATTGTTCAGAGGGAAGAGAGGGGAACACGTTAGCGGCTTTGCAGTTGCTTGGGTGTGCCCACAGGGCAATTGGTCCTTGCCACCTGAACGTCCTCAAGGGATTCTCGACCGCAATGCCCAGGGCTCATGCGCCTAGCGCTGGCACCCGAGCCACCAAAATATTCTTTATTTTTCTTTTGTATAGTACATTAATTTATTATCTTCATGTTTCTACCATAATATATTTTAATTTTATAAAAAAATAAAAATAAAACCTCCATCATGACTCCTCAAGCAGTGAGATGTTTCCTCCCTATAGATTGGAAATGGCTCCTATTTTAAGTAATACCATCTAACTCAGGGCCTAAGCACAGAGGAGAATCAAGATAGATTGCCCTAAAAAATATGTAGTAGTAAATTAGTACATCTGATACTCTTACCAATGTGTTGAGTATCCAATATAGGTAACTCCAAACATCGGACACATTATCCCACACATTTACCAAAATGTTGAGTATCTAACATGGATGCCTACACATATTTAGAAAGAGTTCACATAGATATCAAAATACAAATCTTCATCCACAAGGCGGAGCAGGAATGTGATCTTCCATCTGCATTCCCTATTTGATCGGAGCAGGGACCAAGTGAAAAGATCAAAAGAAAAGCAGCTATGAGATATATCACGAGTAGTTCATAAACTTTAAAAAGGTAATAATAACAAGAGTTATAAATGATACAAAAATAAGAGTTGATAAATCATTAGAACTAAAAATATATTTTAAAAAGTAAGAAATACGGATAAAAAAATAAGAGATAAATATATTTTTGTGTTATAGTTTATTATATTTTAAAAAAAATTAAACTACATAGAAATATAAATTTACTTATTTTATGTAATCAGGGCAAAGCAAAGATAAAATGGGAGAAGAGAAGCAAATGTCGCCCCCTTCCTATTTGTTATCGGGGATGAAAAAAAAATTCATAAATAACGGGTCAAGAACATGCAAGGGTAGAGAGGGGAAAAAAATTTGTCACCCTAAATCAAACGAAGAAAAAATGCACAAGCAATTACACAAAAACACATGACTTACGTGATTCAACTTAAAACATACGTCCACGGGTAAATTATATATATAGGAAAACTTAATGTGTCGAATTATGTCGAACCCAATAAACGAGTCGCACGAATTGTGAATGGATTATAAAAAAATCCGAGTTAAATCTAAGACACTAACCCACAATAGAATTAATAATATGAATATTATAGGTTGAAAAAATCAAGTAGTAATTTTATACACAACAAACCTGGCCCTTCACATGGGTACTTCAAAAATGTTGATGTATACGTACCGAGTACAGTTCTGGTACATCATAATATGTATCAGGTACGTCAAAAAAGTACTAGGTACTTTTCCAATTATTGGGTGCAAAACCGGAACGTTTTGGGTATGGCAACAGTACATTTTGATATGTGAATGGATATACTGGGACTTATACGAAATTTTTAAAAATTAAAAGAGTACTAGAAAGTAATATATTGTCTCTTTTGATATCAAGACAAATCTGAGTATTAAAAAACATGATTTAAATTCTTAAACTTAATAATAATGATAAAAATCTAAATTTGTATAAAAAAATACATCTTCTGATATTCTCTCTTAATATTTGCGACTGCTGAAAATAACTTTCAACCAATACGATTGCCATAACAATCGTCATTCAGCCCAATAAGTATTGTCATTTACCATCCCAACTTGCAATTGCAAAAAACAGAGCATCAGGACGACAATGCTAATATGACATAACCTCTTTTTTTTTCCTTTTATAAGCTAAAAGTAAATTTGTATTCAACATCTATATATAATACAATTCTAAAAAGTACCCCAAGAAATAAATGTTGTACCACAGCCATACCCATATACTATTTCTTTAGATTTTATCATACCACAACATCCATATCATACCGTACTCGTACCCGTATCCATGCCTGTGCTTTATAGTTTATTTGGAGATAGAGAAAATTCATACATAATGGGGCAGAAACATACAGGGGCGAGGCCTACCGAGACACGAAAAAGTGTCATCCCAAATCTAACAAATAAAGAACACAAGAAATCACAAAAAAACACATGATCAACCGAGGATGCACTATGAAAGGAGAATTTGCAATAAGCCAACTCTATGCGTGACTCTCACAATCTTACATGAAAATCCAAACTCTAGAAATGCCCAATATGTAAATATATAGGAAAGCCTAATATGACGAATTAGGTTGGACCCAATAAATGAGTCGCACAAATTGCTAACGGGTTATAATAAAAATCGGATTAAATGTAGGACGAAATACCCAATTTGTGTGTGTGTGTGTGTGTGTATATATATAAAACAAGTCGCATAAGTTGTGAACGGATTATAAGAAAAACCAGCTAAATCTAAGAACACCAACTCACAACAGAAGTAATAATAAGGATATTATAGTTTGTACTATTAAATAGTAATTTTGTAGACGCCTTCACAAGATTATTGGTCTTAATGCTATGGAAACCATCAAACAAAAACTTTGTAAGTGTGATATCACATTCGTAGAAGTTAGCGTGGGCAAGATATTAGAGCATTTTGACAACCATTAAAAAGGCATTCATGATCAGCATCACCACTCTAACCACAGAGAACCGCATAAGAAATTGCCAAAAAAATCCAATAAATACGAGTTATTCTGACAAGTTCTAACATATAATTGTAACAAAGAATATATAAAATCAACTCCGTATGCCTTTTAATTAGGGTTGGCTAGGGATCCTTTCCTCTAACTAATTCTATTCTTAGTCGTCCACCGTTAAATTTAAAAAAGTCACTTCCTCTCACCACCTCAGCCAAAGTTTTCCTTGTGTGCTCCTTCTCTCCTCTTCTCCTTCTTTGATTCAATATCACTATGTCGCACGGATTAGATCCAAGACTAAGACTATATGTTGCATGTGTAATTCTGGGTTACAAGTTGAAGTGACCCTTGAATTTGGGAACACAAGAGATTGCAAATTGGAGTCCAGCACTTCATCAAAAAGTGGGAGGTTGACATCAGAATAAGTATTTGTTTCTTCCTTTCCTCTTTTTCCTCCTTTTTTTGGGGGGTGCAGTGCGGATGAGGCAGGATTGTAGATGTGTAAAACAAAATATCCCAACGCCTTCCCCAAAATAATTTAAAGGGAAAAAAAGTGAAAGATACCTATTATTCTACACCTAGTGACTCTCCACAAGCATTACAAATAATACAGACATTTAAATTTCTTTATTTATCCCATTACTCTTTCCCAAGTTTTTCCCTTTTCACCACCTACTACCCTCTCAATCATACACAAATCATATAATGACCGCATCCCACATCAAAAGTTTGCACGGTGATACTAGATGTAGTAGGAACGATGGACTCAAATGACATCCCATTGACTAGCTCTTTTGAATAAGCTCCTGTGGATGTAACTTATGATGCCAAAGCATGCCCAGGTGCACAATCGTGATGGATCAAGGATCATCCATATGCTAACCTAAAAAAAAATATTACTCTGTAGGTGGATGAATCTGGTTATTAGGGAATAGCCTTCGTGCGTAACTCTAGTACACAACCCCCTCGCGAGGATGTATGGTTATAAAGTGGGAGTTTATAACGACCTCATCCTACATTAGTGATCTTAGATGTACAAGAACAATGAACCCAAAACTCAACTCACCCATAGGGTGGGGATTTTTTCAACCTGTCGCTAACTCGCTCATTTCTAAAACCAGCGGGTTGATTAATTTTTTTGACGGTTTCAACCCCAGTCGGTTAGGCCGTTTAGTGGGTTGAATAATTAAAAAATAAATAAATCAAAGAATTCACTAACTTAAACAATTTTTAGCAAGTAAATTTTAGCATAACACAATTAAGGTTGCTCCCAAGCATAATAAAATTTGATAAATTCTAAATTTCTATTGAGTATAACAAATTTTCAATCCAACAAACATAATTGATAACATATTCATCTAAATATCCAACTAAAATAATATTAATAACAATAGAAGTACATGAGTGCTCTATATTCACAATAAAAATATCGTTAACAGCAAATTACAAGTACAAAATTAGATCAAATTAGTTTAAGTCATCAATAACAAATTTCAACAACGGTACAACATCAAGAGATCAACAACAATCAACAATCAATAATAAACTAAAGCAAAAATGAGAGAGACGAACAATGAGCAGAGAATGAAATTATGTAAATTGATTAGATTTAGGGTTGATTTGTCTTAAGTTTATATACACAATAGGTTATGATTTTCTATGTGTAAAACACACAAATTTATATACACCATAGGCAGGTTGGGTTGGGTTGGGTTGGGTTGGCTTATATGTGAGTTGAAGAAACATAAACTGCAACCAACTTACTCTTCTTATTTTCTTTACTTAACCCACCAAATCCAACCCATCCAACTCCAGATGGGTTGGCGCGTTGGCAGGTTGGAATAGATTGGCAAGTTAATGGCACACCTCAAAACCCAAACAACACCTACTTTGATATCCATTTTGGTTTAGTACACAAGTAAAAATTGTTATGGACCAATAGGTGTATGGATGTGTGTAGCATAACATACTATGTGCCTCACAACCCAAAACCAGAGTGTCTAACGTCACAAACGACGAGTGATTCATGATCACTCCAATGCCTGCTACTAACGAGTTGATACCTAACTACGGGAAGTAAAGATATAAAATTCACATTCACAAATATAAGTTCAAGTCACGATATGAATTATGGCTTGGTTGGAAGGTGTGTTATGATCCACCCTCATATTACGAGGTACACGCAAGCTGGTCCGAACACCCCAAGGTATCATGAAAAAAATGACACTAGTAATGTATCAATTTTACTATGTACAAAATTCAATAAACTTACTGTATGGAAACATTTAGAGATAAATATAATGCACATTAAACAAAACAATATAATAAACGATTACTTGTCTCTAAGGAAGAGAACACACAAAAGTTAGCTGAACACAGCATTATGGTAGAGGTGCCATGCAATGAAGGCATACAAATTAATTAAAAGGAAACATGTCAGACAATTAAGCTCTACACATGACATCTAAGGGTAATACATAAATAACAATGTTACCACTTATGACTTATATTAAGGCCCTGATTGGTAAAACATGGTTTTTAACTTTTTGCCTAAAAACGTAAAAAAGCAAGCCAGTCCTGTTTGGGGAAAAAAAAAACCAAAAGTTCCAATCCCTAGGCCACCCTATCTAACACCCACCCCATAGAAGAAGACAATAATACTCCTACGTGGTAACTTATTTCCTATATGCCAATTACATATTATCGTTATAGTCAACTATATAGAAGAATAATATTATCTAATTGAGACATAAAACAAAAAAAAAAAACCCAAATAAACAAGTCTAAAAAAATAACTTGAACGATTATTCACCAAACGATTTAACATTTTGACTAAAAGCAATAAAAACAAAAGCTAAGTGTTAAGCTAGTTAACAATGAACGCATGAATGAGATGGAAGATTCTAATGTTTAGAGATGAAGCATTAAATTCTATGAAAATAACAATCTAGTTTGGTTATATGTTGGGTTGAATTTGTTGTATAACAATCTTTTTTTATTGGAAGTTTCCCTACTATTTGAGTAAAATATTCACGCAGTAAATGTGAACACAAATGTATCTGTTGACATCAACACACTGGGAAAGTATCTACCAATACTGAAAAAATTACAAAAGGCAAAGTAGCAAGAAATGGCAAGTGAAATATGTTAGCCATAGCATTAGTATCTACATCATTAATTTGCATAACCTTGTTAAAGATTTAAAGCTCAACATTTCTCAAGAAAGTCCTTCCTAAGGCAGAAAAAGTGATTCCTTTTCACTAGCATTAGCAGCCAAAAACTGACAGCCATCCATCCTGGATTTTTTGGGCTCTAGATCTCCCCAGCTTATCAAAAGCCTGAATGAGATGGAAGATTATAATGTTTAGAGATGAAGCATTAAATTCTACGAGAATAACAATCTAGTTTGGTTATGTGGGCATGAGTTTATTGTATAACGATATTTTTATTATAAAATTTAAGCGACAATCATGTTCACAACATACAATCTTGCCCAACTATTTGAATCAAATATTCAATCGGTAAATGTGAACAAAAATGTATCTGCTGACTCCAACACACTAGGAAAGTATCAATCAATAGTGAAAAAAAGTACAAAAAAGTAAAGTAGGGCAAGTGAAATATGTTAGCCACAGCATTAGCATCTATGTCATTAATTGGCATAACCTTGGTAAAAGATTTAGAGATTAAGACTTTTCAAGACTATCCTTCCTAAGACAGAAAGAGTGATTCCTTCAATAGTAGTAGCAGCCAAACACTGGCGGCCACCCATCCTGGAATTTTTGGGCTTTAGATCTCCCCAGCTTATCCTATAGAATTTGATGGGAGGGTTCAGCATTAAATTACCACATGATGAAGGATTTTTTTACTCTGGGGCTGCACAATATGATCATTACTACCAGGCATTGTCAACCTGGCCCAGGATATCTACATTTCAGTCATTAACCTAATAAAACATTGGCATTAATAAGAAACAGAAACCTATACAACTCATAAAAAATCCGGGGCTGCACAATATGATCATTACTACCAGACATGGCCAGCCTGGCCCAGGATATCTACATTTCAGTCATTAACCTAATAAAACATTGGCATTAATAAGAAACAGAAACCTGTACAACTCATAAAAAAAGAAACAGACAGAGACATATAGACCTTGTCTATTATCTAATATCTCTGTACTTGGGAAATTTTACATGCTGTCATACTTCCAAGTTCCAAGTGCATCTGAACAAAGTATACCAAAACACCATAGGTGTGAATACACAAAAACTGAAACTCAAAAAAACGTAAGCTTTTGCGACTCCTGAATTGTTCACTAAGTTGGCAACTCGGTGTAAGAAATAGACAAGAGCCATTTGGAGGGTGAATTTCACTACACAGGCCTCAGTGGTAAGAGAAAGCAAAAGGAATAATTAATGTGCAATGCATAGCAACCTTAAAGCAACTACAAAATGCACATATAGCATCAATGAAGGAAGATAAGCAAGACTGTAAGATCCCATCTTTCCAAAAAAACTCATTAATCAAGAATATTCTTAGAACTATAGTGTGAATCCTTGATGTATTGATTCATCTACATTATCAAAAACTACAATTCCAGCAATCCAGAAACAATATTTAGAAAATCTGGCCCCTTATTTTCAAAAAGTTGCAAGTTTAAAACAAAAATACTGAAGAATCATGACTGCCAAGCACATCAAGCGGTATAGGATCAAGATCCCTCAATCCATACAACAAATCTAACTTGATCTACCTCCAACAAAGATTAGCAAGTACATAATAAAATATATATTTTGAAGGGGGCCAGGTCCATAATGGACCGGACCCTCAACCAAGGCTTAGGCCATCCAAAGTGAACCAGGCCCAAATGTGTATTTGGATCCAAGAAGGACCAACCCACAAAGGCCGAGGTGAAAAACTCGGCATGCCGGGTTCACTAGGTGAAGCCGAGCCTCAAGGGCTTGCATGGCCAAGCTCAACAACATTAATGACAACTTCATTAATCCTAGTAGTCCTATACAAATCCATTGTTAGACTCAACCTCTTTGAAATTATGGGCTTAACCCCACGGCTGTTAGGGTAGAGGCTAATGATGGATGGACTAGCCTATGAGGATATCCCAAAGTCAACCATAACCCCCTATATAAGGAAGGCCCAACCCTTCCTCAAAGGTACATACACAATCTCTGTACAAGAACTCTGTCAAATTACATGCAGAAGTATCTCTTTCTCTGTCTAAGTTGATCATCCCCTCACTTATAATACACTAACTTAGGCATCAGCAGGGCTTTCCGGCAATCGTTGCCAACTACTCTCACCCTTGTTATCTTTTGCAGATCAACTTGGATATCTAAGAAGCTCCAAAGGACCGGTTCTCTTCCCTCTCACCATTTTCATCAGATCAATAGTAAATGAGATCAGTCTGCATCCAAATCTATTCAGATCTCTTCACACAAAAGCCCATCTCTCATTCCAATTAAAACTCTAAGAAAACCTACCCAACTCACCAAACAAAAAATAAGACACCACAAGCCATGCATAGAAGCGACCAATAGGCATTAAAATCTTTACAACTACTCAAAGTCAATATAAACTAGATTTAAAAACCAGATCAAAATCAAAGATCTCAGAAAACATTATCATTCTTTGCCAGCAGTGTCCAAACCAATCCTAACTCGCTAAAACAGACGAACAAACACAAACCCTAAAACAAATCCACACACAGTGCACACAAAAAACCCAGATCAGAAAATTAAAAGCATCGGATAAAAGAATTACCTTTCCTGGCCAGCTGTATCCCAAATCTGAGCTTTGATGACCTTGCCATCAACAGTCAAGCTTCTGGTTGCGAACTCAACACCGATCGTGGACTTGGACTCGAGGCTGAACTCGTTCCTGGTGAATCTTGAGA
Organism: Heliamphora exappendiculata; assembly: GCA_034768845.1. Classification (NCBI taxonomy): domain Eukaryota; kingdom Viridiplantae; phylum Streptophyta; class Magnoliopsida; order Ericales; family Sarraceniaceae; genus Heliamphora; species Heliamphora exappendiculata. The sequence goes on from JAOTRH010009752.1 coordinate 20,035, forward strand.
GCAAATTGGACTTGCCAACGCCCGAGTCTCCGATCAGAACCACCTTGAATAGGTAATCATAGTCATCCTCAGCTCTGTACCCAGCCATAACTGCAAACAAGTACTACGACACCAACTCCGTATCTTTATCTCTCTCTCCTCCGATGAAGATGTACACACAATAATTTCTTATGTATACCTTTTTCTGGCTGAAATGGCATGGGGATTGAGGGCGTGCAGCGGGTTAAAGATGGTTTTGCAACTTTCAAGCTGTTTCTCTCTCTAAAACTTTTGCTTTCTCAAATTTTTTGACCATCCGCTCGTCGAGTTAGAAATGGAAGAGACCGCTGTCTGCTTCGCTGGATTCCACGAGGGTAATACCGTGATAGGGAGAAAAGCCCTCGAGGAGAATGATTACCGAAAATCGGTGACCGAAATGCACGAAAATAAAAGGATGATAAATAATAATATAATTTTAAAACTTATTTATTTTAACGTAAAATATTTTTATAAATATATATATATATATATTTTTTTTTAAGTGTAAGTTAGGTTTGAGTCTTGCTTTTAAGAATTTATTATGAATATGTTTCAATCACTATTTTTTTTATTTCACGAGATTTGTTTTTAAATTTTTATACAATTTCATAATATTTTATCTGTTAACACACTAAATACATATATAGGGTTGTTTGTATCCGATAGAGTCTACATTTTAGGAATGCTTTTAAAAGTTATTAATTTTTTATTTTTTCAAATATCAATTACCTATCCACATAATCTATTTGAGGCACTTGTGTCATAGTTTTTTATATAGTTTTTTTATTTTTAGTAAAAAATTTCTATTTTAGTTTAAATAATAATATTTTTTAGATTATTCTCGTTATAAAAACCAAAAAATTAAAAAAAAATTGACCAAAAAATTTTAAAAAAATTAGATAAGACGGAAAAAATGCGCTTTAAGACTTTTATGTTGCTTTTTTAATCTTTAGTGAACTTTTTCTAATTTTTTTTGAAACGGTTATATTTTTAGATTTGTTTTATTATGATGATCGAGCAAATAAAAAAATTCGATCAAAAAATTAAAAATTTTCATAAAAAACAAAAAAATAAATCAAAAAAAAATTAAACCAAACATAACCTGAATCAATACATTATAGCTATAGAGATAATTGATATTCCTCCTTTCGGATGACTTTCATTGTTTCCGATTGCATTCATAAGCTTCTATTAAAACAACATTTTTTCTCATACGTTCAAGATTAGTTTTATACCATCATTGATATGTTATGATCTGTTGTTGTAAATTAATTTTTACGTTCACTATTTATTTATTTTTTATTGATTTTCGGTACGCATATTCGGGTTTTGTGGGTTTACCAAAAATGTGTTGGACCATAAGTTTTATGTCATAGAAAATGAGAATTTCTTGAACACGAAAATATGTTTAATGGTTTCATTTTTGTGGAACTTATTCCGATCACGAGGATTTATTTTATTTTTCATGAAAAGTATGTTAAATGATTTCATTTTTTCTCTCTTTAGATGAATTTTGTATTGTTTAAGCGGCTAAATGAATTTATCATGCAACATTGAACTATTAAATGGTTTCATTTTTTGTGGAACTTATTTCGATCATGTGGGTTGGTTTAATTTTTTCATGAAAGCATATTACATGGTCTCATTTTTTCTCTTTAGATGAAGCATAATAATCATTTTTTAATTTTTTTAATGAAGCTCTGAAAATGTCTATGGTGGATTTATTGAACAACTGTGTGTTAAATAATGATAGCTCGTCGGTTGAACCAAGCATGCTGAATTTTGCTGATCACAAGGCTCTCTTGATTGGACCTGAAAGGACAACGTCAGGACTGGAACCGGTGTGGTACTAACCGAATACCCTCTGATACTTAAATCAGTTTTTTATATGTTGTAGGATAATAGTAAAAATGTAGGGATAGAGAGTGCACATATCTTAATCTTAGGAAGTTATGGTTACTATAGAGGGGAGTCATGTACTGAATTGAGTTAGATTCCATGAATTATACTTGGGTGATCACCACAAATTTCGAAGAATTCGTCTCTTATGGTATGGCTGGGCGCGTGTCTAGAATCATAGGAGGGTATCACGAGCAAACTCTATGCCTCTTAGTCGGTCATTCTAGCCACCTAGCCTACTCAGTCAAAAGTCTGTGCAGCTTGGCCAGGTACATTTATTCAAGCTCGATCAACCCTCAGATATTTTCAATCCTATCGTTAAATATTCTCATTTTTGTGAAACTTATTCCCATGTAATAGTTGTATGAATTTATTCCCAATTTTATGTCGACGTAATATTCTCTTTTGATGAAGCATAACAAACCCAGAAATGTATATTTGGTGTCCTCATTTTTTTTTATAATAACTGGTTTAATAAAATGAAGATTTCCTGAATATTTCTCGATAAGGGTGAATGTTCTAAATATTATCATTTTCTACTGCATAATTGGAAATTAATTTAAAAGTTAATTTTTATTATTTTATTTTTGTTTTTATTTTTGTTTTTTTGCATTTTAAATCAAAAAATTAAATTGAGTTCAAAGTAGATTGTTTGATAACTTAATTTTTAAACTAACTTTTTTTAAGTTGGTTGTTTGAGAAAAAAACTAATTTTTTTGTTATTTATTTAAAATAGACCATTTTATCATTTTATATATTTAATATTAACAATTATATGTAGTTAGTAATGGTAATAAGCTCTCGTTTGGCAATTTAGATTTTTTGGCTTTTGGCTTAAAACCAAAAAAGCCAAAAAAACTCGTTTTTCAATTTTCAAATTTTACTCTATTAGCTTTTTGATTTTTTGACTTTTTTTTTATAATAATTTCTAATTTTACCCTTCTATATATAAAATTAAACACAAATTCTAATCCAACAACTATATCCCAATTCGGTTAATTCCTTAGATGGCTTATTTGGTTATTTTTGGCTTTTTTAGTGACTATTTTGCCAACCAAACAAACTTTTGATTTTTTTGCTTAAAGTGGCTTAAAGTCAAAAAGTCGGCTTAGAACCAGGTTGCCAAACGAATATTAAATAAGTTATGAATAAGCGATATTTTAAAAGTAATGGGAGTTTGAATAGGATGTTCTGAGAGTTTGTATTTTAATTATACTTTTTTAACTTTTTAGCTTATGTAACTTTTTTCCCAAGCAAACAATCTTAATTTTTTAGCATTTTTACCCAAAATGCCAAATTACGAATCAGGGCCTAAGTTCTCTAACAAAGTTATAGAAATGTCTTTTGTCTTCTCA